>CAIGQW010054382.1:4579138-4605993 GCA_903798125.1 Danio choprae
ACACACACACACACACACACACACACACACACACACACACACACACAGATTTACACCTACACACATGAACACGCATTCCCTAGAGTCTGCCTGCCAAAGAGCTCTCCCTCAAGACTTGAGTATTTCATTAGTGAGATAAAACAGGGCTGAGCCCACTGAGGTTGCCAGTTTCACTGATGAGGAAAAGAGTAGCAAGGGAATCAGAAAGAGAGAGAGAGAGAGAAAGAGCAAGAGACAGAGAGGGGGCTGTGATAAACTCTGCTGCAAGCCCTCCTGTAAGCAGAGTGAGAGAGTGCAGGAGCAACAGCATAAGATCTGGACAGAACTGTGAGCAGGACCTACCACAGATCTTGCACTTTGGGGAGAGCGTGCATTTGTTTTTGTCACCCAAGGCTGATGTATTTGGGTGTGATCGTCCCATCAAGTCTTTTGAAGTTGCTCCGAAGGGGACTGATTTTTCCCTGCAGGGAAAAAAAAAGGCAAAGGAAGGCCAAAGGCTAAGAAAACTGGATCATTTCCAACTTCCAATTCCCTCAGGACGTTTTTTTTCCCCACCTCGGCTTCAAGAAGGAACCACATGTGAAGACTGATGGGGCAAGAGCTTAGCATTGCTTACCAGAGAATCGGCTCAGCTGCATCACCACAGAGACTCCACATCCCAGTAGGAGCGAGACGGAGGTGAAGAACCAGAGAGAAAGTAAGAGGGAATCTGAGTAATTTCCATCCACTCCCCCCTTTCCCAGTTTGGGACCTTCTTCAGTTGCCCTCTGCTACCCCCCACAGGGCAGGAAGCGTGAAAAATCTCACTAATGGGTTTATTTGCTGTCAGCTCAGCGACGACCTGTCATTTCCCAGGATTGCTCCGCACTTGACACATTTCATAGTCGAGTAAGCTTTGCTTTGTTTTTGCCAAAGGGGCTTGAGCCTTACACTGGTAGCTGTTGAGAAGATCAAGAGCAGGCTGAGGTATCAGGTGGAGTGGACAAGATCCTAAATCACTTTGTCTGCCTCTTACAGTATTTATCTCCCAGTGAGGTCAAGCGTGCAGGACGTCTCGCTGTTCCTTTGTATTTCTTGAAGTCGAGAACTTCCCACAGAGAGAAGGACTGTGATAGAGTCTGCTTTCTGACCCAACAACGGTCTCCTGGCTGGTGGGCTGAAGATGCGTTGCTGGCTGCTAGCTGTGGTGACGGCAGTGCTCTGGAGCCAGTGCATCCTTGTAGGGTGGGCCGAGGGCAGGAAAGTGCCTAAGAGGCTGAAGGAAGTCACTCCGCAGCACACCGAAGCATTCAACACCACTCTTTCCAACAGCGAGGAGCTGGATGGCAGCCCAAAGGTAGATATCATATGATCCTTTCTCAATGCATTGCTGTTCAATACCCAGCTCTGCGCACGTATACCATTTCACATCAGAAGTGTTCAGTTATAGTTTTACAAAAGCTCTTGATCAGAAACAGTGTTCATGTATGCAGTCTTTTTAGGGCTACAGCAACTTGATGCAGCATCCTTAAATATGTCGTAAAAAGTATGGGCCCTGAAACAGGCTGATTTTACAATTTTGCTGACCTTTTTATGAAGGTATGACAGATATTGTATATATTTGATAATTAGCTTGTTTCTGTTTGTCTTCATTTTACTAACGTTGAAGGTAATCAGCAAGGCTGTAAAAACACAGACGGTTGACGCCACTGTTACAAGTGTTTGAAATGTCTTTGGGCTCTGTTTTATTGAGAGACTCACCCTAACGGCTGCTCTACAATATAAGTAAAATTGCTTGAGAAAGATACAGGATGTTTACATGATTTAATACACTATGAATTCAATATATATTTTTGCATTGAATTAATCAAAAGTAATAGTAATTTGTAATGGTACAAAAGGTTTATTTATTTTTAAATTAATTATTTTAAAAAAAGGATTTATTTATTTATAAAGTGTAGTCTTATAATAGATCAATTTGACTTACAAGATGCACAGTGATAAAATAAATAAATATACAGTCAATATACAGTAAATTCACTTTGAGTTAATTGGCTAAAACATCTGCCAAATGAGTAATTGTAATGCGTTTTATTGAGCGATTATTCATCAGTGAACCCCCCCCCCCACAACTGCTAGGCAGATATAATACCTCAGAATGATGTGTTTTAAATGCTCTGTTAAATATGTCAGCACACTCATCAGCAAGCAAAGCCAACTGAATTTGGCAGTTACAGTTGTCTCTCATCATGCTTCGTATATGTGCCCGAGCAGAAGTTGCCGGCTGCTTTGCAAACTTTGGCTATTTGAACAAGCTTAGAGCCAGCTCATCCAAAGCCCTTGATAGAGATGCTACAACCGCTTCTAATTAGCTTGGCACAGACTCAAACATGTACTGTATGTTTCTGGAGAGTTAGAGCTCTTGACAGGTCTAATTCTTTTGAACAGCTCAACAGAATGAGTCTCAGTATGATAAATAGAGCACTTTGCAGGTGTGTGGCCTTTAGAGGGCCAAGAACAGGCTCTAATGTGTGAAATGGGTGATTGAGGATTGAGTTATATGAAGAATGCACCTTCCGAGGGTCTGATCAGAGCATCGATCAGTCTTCTTTGTAGCGGTTCACCAGCAGAACGTTAAGGAAAGCTTGTTTGTTATTTGAGACTTGTGGTATCAGCATGGCTACAGATGATGATAATGGCGAGCAAGGTTTTTTTACATTTGCCTTTGGGTCCCAGCGTGCACCTTGATGTCAAAACAACGGCAAAAACAAGTAGAAAATGCTAAATGATTTGATGTCAATTGACTAACTTGATGTCAAATTGACATCAATCCAGCGGAATGAACCGTTGGATTGACATCAAGTTGACATCCAACATTGGCATTGAAAAAACATTCATTCATTCATTTTCTTTTCGGCTTAGTCCCTTTATTAATCTGTTGTCGCCACAGCGGAATGAACCGCCAACTTATCCAGCATATGTTTTATGCAGCTGATGCCCTTCCAGCTGCAACCCATCACTGGTAAACACTCATACACACATATTCTCACTCATTCACTACGGACAATTTAGCTTACCCAATTCACCTATACCGCATGTCTTTGGACTGTGGGGGAAACCAGAGCACTCGGAGGAAACCCACGCAAACACGGGGAGAACATGCAAACTCCACACAGAAATGCCAACTGACCCAGCCGAGGCTCGAACCAGCGACCTTCTTGCTGTGAGGCGAGAGCGCTACCCACTGCGCCACCGTGCTGCCCTCGAAAAAACATCAAACATTTTATATAGGACAGTTCTATAATTGAATTTTGATGTGTTTTTGACACCAGGGTTATAGATGTCAATTGTATGTCCTTTTGACAGTAATTTGAGGTTATTTACATACATTTCAATACATAATCTAGTTTAAATTAGTAAATGAAGCTTTCAGATGAATAAAATATTGCTTATATTTTATACGCTTTGTCTTTGGGCTTTTGGTGGTCAAAAAGACATCAGTGTGTGGATGTCAAATGCACGTCAAGGTTTTGACATCAAATTGATTTGTGCTTTAGACATGTTTTTTGGCATCAATGTCAATTTGATGTCATTTTGGGTATAAAATAAAGAATTAAGCCCTGTTTCACCCATGAATGATAGCTATAATGATAACTATTTTGATATGCCGCCATTTTTGTGACCACACCAGTGCATAATATTTAGTTTTATAATAAAGCAATTATATACCAATTACCTGTGGTTTTGTCATGTGCCACTTTATATGATTGTGCTCTTTAAAGGCAGGTAGATTCATTCATTTTCCTTCGGCTTAGTCCCTTTATTCATTAGGGGTCGCCACAGCGGAATGAACCGCCAACCTATCCAGCATGTGTTTTACACAGCGGATGCCCTTCCAACTGCAACCCAGTACTGGGAAACACCTATACTCTCTCATTCACACACATACACTACGGCCAATTTTGTTTATTCAATTCACCTATAGTGCATGTCTTTGGACTGTGGGGGAAACCAGAACACCCGGAGGAAACCCACGCCAACACGGGGAGAACATGCAAACTCAGAAATGCAAAAAAACATGCAAACAGAAATGCTAACTGACCCAACCTGGCGACCTTCTTGCTGTGAGGTAACAGTGCTATTCACTGAGCCACCGTGTCGCCTTAAGGCAGGTAGATTCAATTTGTAATCGATTCCATCAATATTGTACCCGTGTCATTATATTTACAATGGTCATGTATATGAAAGAAACATTTTGAATAATTTTATTCTATCTTCTATTATTTACTTATTCTAATTTACTTCTATTATTATTATTCTAAGTCTATCTTTGGCTAACTCCTGTGTGCACACACTTTGGAAAATATCCTAATCTGCTGTCATAGATGAATTGTTATGCATAAATGCATTCAACATTTTCTGGCTCCATCAAGGCCAACATATAGCTATTCCAGCCCTGTATTTGTTTATTGTTCCTGTATTGTTTAGAGATCAGGGTTTCCATTGGAAAATTAGCTCCTGTCTCAGCCCACCCATAGTGCTGGCATTCTCAAATAACTCCCATCTATCCCTGTGCCAACCACACTCACTATAACGTTTGTGCTTCAGTGATCTTGTTTACGAGAGTTATTGTCTTGAGTTTTTACACATTTAGTGAAGTGCTGCCTGGTTGTGTTATATCTATAAACTTGTGTTTATTTTGACATTTTTATTAATGGGTTTTTAAAAAGGCTCTGTAAAATATGAAAAACCTCACCTGATGCACCTTCCTTTGCAATATCGCGAGACGCATTGTCTTACAAAATCTGACATTTTATTTGGAAATTCAAACAATAAATGCTATTTTGTAATGCAGAACACAAGGGAATAGGATCGTTCAGCACAATCTCAAAATTCAAAAATCAAAAATAGTGGGGAATTCATACAGAATCTTACAATGACATGCATAAAAATATATATTTCTAAAGAAAGAAGGCCCACCACTAAACAAGTCATGGTGTCGTGAACAGGTCATCTGAAACATTACAAATGAGATTTCTACAAAATATCCCTCAAACTTGTTCCACAAATATCCACAGCTTGTTAGTTCTCTAGAAAAGAACATTTCCATTAATACATGTATATGCACTACAATAGCCTATATGTGATTTATATTTTACTTAACGTCCTTGTAGTCTTGAACATTTCATGTATACAGTGCATCCGGAAAGTATTCATAGCGCTTCACTTTTTCCACATTTTTTTTTATGTTACAGCCTTATTCTAAAATGGATTAAATTCATTTATTTCCTCAAAATTCTACACACAATACCCCATAATGACAATGAGAAGAAAGAGTTTTTGAAATTGTTGCAAATTTATTAAAAATAGAAAACCTGAAAAATCACCTGTACATAAGTATTCACAGACTTTGTCGTGAAGCTCTAAATTGAGCTCAGGTACATTCTGTTTCCACTGATCATTCTTGAGATGTTTCAGCAGCTTAATTGGAGTTCACCTGTGGTAAATTCAGTTGATTGGACATGATTTGAAAAGGCATACATCTGTCTATATAAGGTGGTATATAGACATAGGGTTGACAGTGCATGTCAAAGCACAAACCAAGCATGAAGACAAAGGAATTGTCTGTAGACCTTCGAGACAGGAATATCGTGAGGCACAAGGCTGGGGAAGGTTACAAAAAAATTTCTGCTGCTCTGAAAGTTCCAGTGAGCACAGTGGCCTCCATCATCCGTATATGGAAGATGTTTGGAACCACCAGGACTCTTCCTAGAGCTGGCCGGCCATCTAAACTGAGTGATCGGGGGAGAAGGGTCTTAGTCAGGGAGGTGACCAATAACCCGATGGTCACTCTGTCTGAGCTCCAGCGTTCTTCTGTGGAGAGAGAAGAACCTTACAGAAGGACAACCATCTGTGCAGCAATCCACCAATCAGGCCTGTATGGTAGAGTGGCCAGACGGAAGCCACTCCTTAGTAAAGGGCACATAGCAGCCCGCCTGGAATTTGTCAAAAGGCATCTGAAGGACTCTCAGACCATAAGAAACAAAATTCTCTGGTTTCTTTGGAGTGAATGCCAGGCGTTACGTTTGGAGAAAACCAGGCACCACTCATCACCAAGCTAATACTACCTCTACAGTAAAGCATGGAGGTGGCAGCATCATGCTGTGGGGATGTTTTTCAGCAGCCTAGACTAGTCAGGATAGAGGGAAAGATGAATACAGCAATGTACAGAGACATCCTGAATGAAAACCTCCTTCAGAGTGCTCTTGACCTCAGACTGGGGCGACGGTTCATCTTCCAGCAGGATAATGACCCAAAGCACACAGCAAAAAAATCAATGAAGTGGCGACTTGGTGAATGTCCTTGAGTGGCCCAGCCAGAGCCCAGACCTAAATCCTATTGAACATCTCTGGAGAGATCTGTAAATGACTGTACACCGTCACTTCCTATCCAACCTGATAGAGCTTGAGAGGTACTGCAAAGAGGAATAGGCATAAATTCCCAAAGACAGGTGTGCCAAGCTTGTGGCATCATATTTAAAAGGACTTGAGGCTGTAATTGCTGTCAAAGGTGCATTAACAAAGTATTGAGCAAAGGCTCTGAATACCTATGTACATGTGATTTTTCAGGTTTTTTATTTTTAATAAATCTGCAACAATTAAATTTTTTTCACATTGTCATTATGGGGTATTGTGTGTAGAATTTTGAGGAAATAAATGAATTTAATCCATTTTGGAATAAGGCTGTAACATAAAAAAATGTGGAAAAAGTGAAGCGCTATGAATACTTTCCGGTTGCACTGTATGTTAAAACAAATTTGTCATGAAAACAAGCAATGAAATCCACTTTGTAAAGGATTATATTTTGCAATGCATTGGAGTAGAAGCTGAATTTTATAATCAGATTTAGACATTAGTTTGAAAACGTATGTGCAGTTTACATAATTTGGATACAGCTTTTTACATTTTGATAAATAAATCTAATAATAAATAGCACTTGGATGCGATACTTTTGAATCTGTTGTTAATTGTAGCATTTAATATTATAGTAATGTGAAGTAATAGGGCTCGCTAGATACATTTTGTTATTCCTAAGAATACTGTTATTATAAAAGACTAAGCCACTGTTTGCTCAGTGAACCAAGCCTTTTATAGTCCCTACTGTTGTACCAAAAACATGACTTCAAATCTGAGGTACATACACACTCAGAAATGTAATAAATCTGTCACTGGGGTGGTTTTTTAAAAGGTACCATATAGGTAGACATTAGTACATTTAGGGTACACTTTTGTACCTTTTAAGGTTCCCTTTAAAGTACTATGAGGTACACATTTGCACTTTTTAGGTATTAATATGTTCCATGAAATGCCCCAGTGCCCCTTATTTCTGAGAGTGTACTGTTCCATCATTTTTCAGTAGTTTTATCCCTAATGAATACACATTTTCAAGTTTCTATTGTCAAGTTTCTCCCTTTTGGAAGGTTTTTTCTTTATATCTTAGTTAACCTAGTCTTGAAAATCTCATGGATCTATTTAAACAAATCTGTCATGAAAACAATGAAGCCAATTTGTAAATTAATATATTTCACAAAGAATTGGAGAAGAAACTAAATTTTATAATCAGATTTAGATATTAATTTGAAAACTTATTTTAAACTTAATTTTTGGAGGGGGGTTAATTACATTTAAATAGCACTTGAATGTAATTATTTTGACTTGTTTTTGTGCAGTTGCTTAAATATAGCTTTCATTTAAAAGGTTTTGGCATTAAACTGATCAAGTATATCAATAAAGACATTTATAAGGTTACAAAACATTTCAATATCAAACAATTATTTGAAGTGAAGTGCCCTGTAAAAGAGGTCTGTTGACCTTGAGTCAACCTCTTAATGCTATACTTTCATCTTGGCCCAGATGTCTCTTCTTTACTTCTTCTTCCTCTTCTTCTTCCTCTCTTCATAGACCAGCACAGGCAGGGTGCCATGATGTAATTCCTGGGAAGGTTAGGTGGGGAGATATTTAAAGACCCTTGGCAGAGCTCTTTCCCAGCCCATTGATTCTGTCATTCACAGGCCAGGCTGACTCCGCTGTGTCTGGGACATCCGATAGGGGCGGTGCGGCCCCCTGAAAAAACTGGGGCAGCAGGCCGCATAAGCCCCTCACAAAGCCTCACAGAAAGGGTCCTGAAAGAGGACACCTCAAGAAGGATTAGTCACTCTCCCTCCCCTTGCTCACATTCTTTTCATCTTGTCTGGTACAATCACAGACTAATGACATAATCTCTGTAAAACCCAGTGTTTGGCCAGATTTGTCACTGCCAGAAAGCGTCACTCGGGCTGGGGACCAATGGTGACATTCGGAGGAGGTCATCTTTAGAAGGTATACTGTACATGGGGGATCTGTGTCTTATCAATCTATGCCATAGATATTGCTGATAAACTTACCAAAATCCAAAAAAGATCTTCATTTAAGCATTCCCAATATTGGTTCATATATTAATCTTTTACATATAGTGCTCAGTGGCTGTGTGAAAACGTATTGTCTCAACATCTAATATTGTTTGTGCAGTGTACCAGGTTGAAATATTTCCAGTGCCAGGGCTTCTTGTGCCATTTTTCATTAAATTAATTTATTTAGTAGGCTCTAAAGAGGCTTCATGCAAAATGAATGCAACCCATATAACCTGTTTCACAAGCAAATAACTCTTTTGAGCCAGTTCTTTTTTAGTGAATCAAAACATGCAGTGCGGCCAGTAAAATTTACTACACAAACAAATGATTCAGAAGCTGTTTTATTTTTAGTGAATTAAAACATACAGCATGACCATTGTAGTTTGACTTTTTTGAGCCGTAAAAAAAAAAGATCATTATCAGTCTAAATCAGGCCTGAAACCACTCTAAATGTGCAATAAGCCAAAATAAATCTAAATAATTTATATAAAAAACATATAAAAAAACAGAAAGCACATACATGCGTATTATAAGTGGACATGGCAACACATCAAGAGCACTCCTCATGTGCTGTACTATTGAATTGGTCAAATACTAAACATGCAAGACAATTGTATTTTACACCTGCATTAAGCATCATGCACTTGTGATCATCAACACAAATGCATATTAATACCATCAGGTGTAAACAAGGCCAAAGAATCAAAAATAGACTCAAACTGTGAGCTTGTTATTTTCAATCAAAACCAATTGGGAATCTGTATACCCTGTCAATAATGAGTACTCAGTAGTCCAACCTGAAGAAGACAAGAAAACAGCATGTTCTCATTTTTCTTTATAAATCTTATGTTGTTTAACATTTGAGAACGACATTGTTATTAACCACAGAGAATAGACATAGAAGAATTTCACCCTAATATTTAACGTTCACGTTAGGACACTGAGTACAGGGAACTAAGGAACAGCATGTACACATATTTAATGAGGTACAAATAACTCAAATCATTTCATACAAACATCTTACATTGAAATGTGATGTACTAACCAGCCATGTGCGTGAGATATAATCTTAAAATAATGCTATTTTATATCTTTTTAGATCAAAATTACACCAAACCTCAGTAGTTATTTGCCGTGCATGCATAATACGTTGATGTAGGTGTTTACCTGAAGCATTTCTCAGGCTGTCCGTTTGACCTACCACAGATAATAAGGGAAATGAGCTCTAGCGCAAACTAGCTCAACGTTGTAATTTGCACACAAAGCAGGTGTGATGCTGCAATCAGACTCTCTTCAACTCTTTGACTTTTTTATGGCAAGAGGAGGGCAGGATAATTCCTCGGCAGATCTCATAATAAGTCTTGTGGCTCTCTCTCTCCTCTCGCATGTCTTCACTAGCCAGGAATGCACACTTGATATACATATAAATATCTAAACAATGTTTACCCTGCTACGATGGCACGAGTTATTAAAGCAACACAAAAAACCTTATTACCTCGCTTACGAGTTGGCTTTCTGTTGTGCTTGGTAAGAGTGAAGATAGGGAGTAAATTGGATTCAAACGTGTTTGATGTCACGGTTTAATGACCTGTGGGCTTATAATGGGCGCATTTCCAGCATTAACCCCCCCCCACCCCCGGACTAATAACAAAGCGGTTAACTGCCTGTTTCACTGCTCACGTAAGAATGTGATGAAAGGAGCTTTATGGTGACTGCCAAACAAATATTCGACATACATGCGAAAGAAAAACTCTATCTGTCCACCATTTGGAGTGTATTAGTTATCAGGCCTTGTCCACAGGGAAGGAATTACAGAATAATGAGGCCTCGGTAATGAAATATACAGTGGTGCCGGGTCTGTTACCTGTTAAATGATGGCCTTTGAAGCTTTCTGCTGCTTGATATCCGGCCAAATAATCATTTCTCCTTCATATCTCTATGTTCTGAGTTCAGGAGCAGTAATGACTTGGTACCAAAAGAAATTGTAATTGCAGGTAAGAATCTTAGGTGTGGTGTGAATGCGTCCATATAATCAAACATTTTTTCATCATCGCATTTTTTTTTCTTGCACACCTAGTGTGTTCATGAGGAGCGCCTACAACAAAGGGAACATTGCAAAGAGGCAGTAACTGATAATATCGGGATAATGTAATCGGATTACTTGTAATTGCATTTCAAAATACTAGTAATCAGATTACAGTTACTCTTTTTGGATAACACGATTTTAATAATTGTTATTATTTATACATCTATTTAAACATGATGTTGATAACAACGAATGAAACTTATGTGATAAATGGGTAATCTAAAATGAAAAGTAATCAAAATAGTGTCAGAATGCATAATCTAAAATTGTTAGATTGTTCCTAAATTCATTCATTCATTCATTTTCATTTCGGCTTAGTCCCTTTATTAATCTGGGGTCGCCACAGCGGAATGAACCGCCAACTTATCCAGCATATGTTTTACGCAGCGGATGCCCTTCCAGCTGCAACCCATCTCTGGGAAACATCCATACACACCCATTCACACTCATACACTACGGACAATTTAGCTTACCTAATTCACCTATACCGCATGTCTTTGGACTTGTGGGGGAAACCGGAGCACCCGGAGGAACACAGGGAGAACATGCAAACTCCACACAGAAATGCCAACTGACCCAGCCGAGGCTCAAACCAGCGACTTTCTTGCTGTGAGGCGAACGTGCTACCCACTGCGCCACTGTGAGGCCCTGTTCCTAAATGGAGTTTACTTAAAAATATGATAAACTCATTACAGAAAAATACTTTGATATTAACACAGTGTTGGACTGTACATTTATAGTGGACTGACATTCTATTTATTAATATTTTATTGTATTTATTTTTTATTGTGTCAGCACGTCTTGGGTATCAATGAGAAATGGTGGGTGATTTAGGATATAATGGGTGCGTGACATGGAGGTAAGGGGGATTCATCTCCAAAGGCATGGAATGGGTAAAATCAATGAGCCATGCACGAATGAATGCACAGACAGTGAAGATTTTAGAAACAACGAGTTTGGGAAAGCCCTCAGTCACCGTTTCTCACTGTGAAGCACCTGTATACTGCTTTTGCCAACTATTTCTGAGGTGTTTGTATAGCATGCTGCAATTAATTTTGCAATGTCAACAAGTGTTCTTTTAAGAGGAACAGCTACTGCACATTTGTAGTGTTGACAATAGTTTTAATTTGGAGATTTAATGTAACTATTTTTATTTGTCAGACATTATTTTTATTTCAAATGACATTTGAATTAGTGGCTGGCAAGAAAACTTTACATCATGACAGAAATAGATTTAATGTTTGGGTATTTTTAACTACATACTTAAGTCAGTGTGTTAATGTAATGTCTGGACCTGAGGTACTAAGATCAACAAACAGAAGCAGTTTTTTTTCTTCATAAAATGTCACTAAACCTCAAGGCTGTCTTAGAATACAGCTAATTTTTAAAGTCTGGACTATATACTTGTCACCGAGTTAATGTGAAGTAAAAACATTTTGTGTAATTTCGTACCTTCATACTGTGCAATGAAATGGATATACAGTCTAGATGAGGTTACAAGTTTGTTTTTTTTCACAATCAAACACTGCTGCGTAATTGTTGATTGTGGCCTCAAGACAGATTTTTATGGCCGTGTTTATGTTTGCTGTGGCATGCTGCCATAAAAATAGTCTCTGACGTTTCTCTCTGAAAATAAACCAATATTATTATTTTTTTTCCTCTAAATGTTAAATAAATAGTGAGCAAGTGGAGAAATGTTGCATTGTTAAACAAGCCAAATCTCAGAACATAGTTTAAAATGTAAAAATAATTCTGTCTGTGCTGGAAGATTAATATTTCAATATTAGGTTATAACCTAAATAATATTTAAAGACGATGAAATTAATCATTGAGAATAATTACTGCATGGTTCATCCATCATCGGAAAGCACTCTAACAAGTGTATAACAGATTAAACTGAACTGCCCAGGCACTTTGTTCTGGTAAACCCAAGAAAAAAAATATTTAATTGTAGATTGGCAAACCACCAATTGTAATTAAACAGAAGTTTGACACGTTACATAAATAAATGACTTCGTAATTACAGGTTCCTGTTTGCACTTGTAAGTTTGAGTTTGCTGATACATTTAGTGAATACTGATTTTCATGCTAAACCTTAGTTCACCAAAAATATCAATTCAGTCATCATCTACTCAATAAAACCAAAAGATGATTTTTCAATCGGGTCCAATGTTGAGACTTACATAGACAAAAACAGATATGTTTTGCAAAACATTAATTGAGGATAAGCACAAGGTGCATTTTAATGTAAAAATAAGATGTATTCAGATCGTGTTTATTTACTTAAATGAAAATGATGAGTTTTGTGTTTGCTAAGTGGGTCATTATAAAGTCTCGTACAGCTTCTTTACTCAGCTTTCTTCAGACACTCATCAAAACTCTGTTTGATTTTTTCTTTTTTTACCCAAGTCTCCATTAATGGAGCATTTGGCAGCTTTGCTCCACAAAGCTCTGCTGTTTTAACAGCCCCAAAACAAACTCATCAGAGAAAAATCCACCTCAATGGTATGCTGAGATAATAACAGCTTGCCATGATCTGTCATGATCTGAAATACTTCAGCATATAGGGCTTTTCATACAAGCCATGCTACCGCTGTCAAGCGAATCGACTGTGTACACAGCGTCCTGAAATATTGAAAAGTTTATCGCACTGAGCAAACCACTGCGCATTCCGTATCGGCCTGGAGTCTCTGAGAAAATGTGCCCTTAAATCCACAAAAAGCACTGTGGAATCTATTAGGAGTGCTGGTCATGTTAGAAAATCCCTGTTTTCTGACAGTCCGACAACTGTTTATGCTTTCTGGTGTCGAGAACATGAAGGAACATGATCAAATTAGATTGCGTGGATATAGATGTGTCTCCACAAACTTCTACGACATTTCCAAGCAGCAACTTCAGGCAAGTTAATCCTTGCCTTGACAGAATTATGGATCCTCCCAGTGCACCATCTGATCTGACTCTGATCATTCTAAGTGTTAATGGAAGTGCCTCATATATTTTTGGAGGTGTTGACTTGTTCACCTTGCAAATCTTGGGTACTGTTAACATTAGGACGTATTTTGGTAGACTGACTCATAGGCAGGAGACTTTCCCATTTACATCTGATGTTTTAATGTCTCTTTTGTTTGACCATTTTGTTTGGTTATGGGTTTTTGTTGAACTTTTAGTCAAATACTGTAAAATAAAATTTCACATCTGATACACATGAACCTGAAAGCAGGCAATAGAAAAGGATGGAAGCCCCTGTTTGCAACTGGTATTAGGATGCATTTTGGTTGATGGGATTATTGGTGACACAATAATGTTTATATCTGTTTCTATTTTTTTCCACTTTCAACCACTTTCCTGATGAGGGAAGATATACTGGTGGGTGAATGTAAAGGCATTTTCTGATCTTTCAAAATCTCAAAACACGCTTGCACTGGTGATCTTTTACACATAAAATGCATTTTCATCATGTGTCCATACAACAATCGACAAAAACACGTCTAAAGGGTTTGTTCACCCAGAGGGAAAATTCTGATGTTTACCCTGATCTGATTCGGATGAGATTGACATTTGTTGGTGCACAAAAGTGTTCTTGGAACTTTGTGTGATTACAGTTGAACCACCAAAGTCACATGGAATATTTTGACAATTTCATCTCGGATTTCAACAAAGAATATCTTAATTTGTGTTCCAAAGATGAACAAAGGTCTTAGGGTATTGGAATGACATGAGGGTGAGTAATTAATAACACAATTTTCCTTTTTGGGTGAACAACCATTAAAACCAAACAGGGCCATTCTGGTTGAAAGTGAACTAGCTCAAAGCTGCTCTTTTCACTTGTATGTAGTCATCCACTAGTGATCAGATCAACTAGAACGTATCTTAATAACAGTTGTAAAGAGGGTTGAAGTGATTAGAAGTGGAGAAGCTCAAAATGTTCTAGACCCCGTTTACACCTGTATTTAGTGCCATCCACATGTGACTGGATTGGCAAATACACATCTTCATACCAGTCTTCGTTCATTCCCTTGAAGCTTTAAAGGTTTAGTTAACACTGAAATAGAAATTCTATCATCATCTACTCAACCTCAACTAATTCCAAACCCTTTTGCTCATTAAATGAACAATTGTTTAATTAAATCTGAAAGATTTGTGTCCCTCCGTTGATCATCTAGTCACCCAAAGTTCTAGACACCTCATAAAGAGAAGTATGTTCTAAAAATGAACAAATTTGTCATGGGTTTAGAACAAATGCTGACAGAATTTTCATTCTAATGGAATTTAATGGAAGTTCCTCATATAGTTTAAAATAAAGGTGAAGGTGCTGACTTGTCCACCTTGCAAATCTTGTGGAAACTGGTTGTAACTCTCTTTAAGAGGCAGCTCAATTCCCCTGAAGCTCTAAAGTTAGCTTCTGTTCGTGCATCTGTGGCTTATACTGCTATTTGGCACAGGAAATTAAACAACTCGATGGACCCGCCAAAGTCGATATTGATCCTTAATAGAACCGTGTTGAATCAACAGCTTTTGGGAGACTTGGTGACCGGAGCGTTTGTTCTTTTTGGTAACATTAGAATCCTGCGGATAAGTTTTTGGCTTGGCTCATTCGCCCTGCGCTGCTTTGACATACTGATGATACAGTGTGTATTAATAAAGCATTCCAGAAAAGACAATGGAAAAGCAACAAATCATGTCTTCTCACAGTGTTTTGGGAAGATCTGAGGGATTGCCTTCTGCCGTAACAATATCTGTACAAATCTGTCTGTCTTTTGGCTGTCTCCGGGCTCCTAATTTACAACAATAACACTCAGACATCCAACATGCGAGAGGCTTGTGTGTTAGTTAAATTGTTTGTTTTGTCTCCTGTCACCAGAAAAGAAGGAGAGAAAAAAAAGATATTACATCCAGGCTAAAATATGAGCTTTTGTCATTCCAGTTTGTATAAGAAAACAAGGGGTTACTTTGTTACGGCTTAATGTGAGGCAAGTCTTTTTGTGAAGAGATGCAGCATGTTAGTTTAACAGATAAGTGATCCAGGTCTCAGTGCCAAACCTAAACAAATTCCATTTCAGACAGCTCACCTCTACAACTTGTCTCTATCTCTGTTTTTATCTCGACCGCAGTCACTTGAAGTTTAGGGAAGGGCTCAAGGAGATTCAGTTCATATTTGTGGTTACTGGGATTTATAAAGCCTTGTGTAAGCGAAAACATCATCAGCTTTTCGGCGTTGTTGGTCATAAAGGAACAATTATGCTAATATTTACTTTTTTTTAGTTTGGCCTTCCGGTGAATTGTGGATACTGTGCCAAGATGTTATTCGATTAAAGATGTTTTAAAGAAGTTTTCACATTTAAGCAAACTTAAAAATTAGCTTTCATGCACAAATTTTTACACCTAACAAAAAATCTATGGCAAAAAAATAGCAGCTTTTGTTGCCAGTATTTTACGGTTTATCATACCGTAAAATTATTTTTATTTTACAGTAAACTACTGTATTACATTAATAAAATTTTATTTAATACACCAATGTTCTAACATATACACATTGTATCTTTCTTTCACAGACGAAAACACAACCAAAAGCATGTGGTGAAAACACTAAACTAAAGAACAATAGTAATGTCTACAACAAAACAAAACACCAAAAGTGGTGTCATGCAGAGAAAGTCAATTTACGGTTGTTCATCGTGTATAAAATATAAATACTAACATCACTGTCACATGACAGTGTTTTCTTTCTACTAGAGAACAGTTTCTACATTAACTTCTGAATGCTGCTATTGAGAAAGTATAGCTCATATTGTAGAAACTTCCAGAATGGAGGAGATGTCATCGGCTTGGCTGATGATTGCTGAAGTCATTCCAGTGTGGGATTTAGAGAGTTCAAACTTTTGCCAAATAGAATGAGTTATATCAGAGATTGCATATTTGATAACCTCTTCAGCTAGCTAAACTTCAGGCTCCGAAAAGCAGCCAGCAATATTTCCACTGAAGGCCACCGTATGTGTTCAAAGAGTTGCAACCCGCAGTATAAAGTCTCAGACCTCTCATTTGTAGATGCACAATAATGTTGCGCTCATGGAAACTTGTCGGGAGAGATCACTTTAGAAAGGCTGTTTATTTTTCACAGACCCTACCGGGCAAAATTGACATAGCACCTGAGAGAAACAACAGAAGGAGTAATCACGTAAAGGGTAAGGTCCTTAAGAGAAAGTCTGACAGTATGTGTTTGGCATGAGTGAGTGCTGCGTGCCACACAAAAGACCCATTCCTTTACTCCAGTGGTGTAACCTGCCTTGGTTTCTGGCATCTTTAGGCACAATTGTCCTTTGAAGGTTCGTAAGCAGAAATTATGAGTCACTGGCCTTCGTTACGTAGCTGTGATGCTCTGAGCTCAATGCCAACTGGAGAATGATATTGCGCTTATATATATATGGTAAATAACACACAGTTAGTACTTTTCCCAGTGACTCATCAAATATAAAAATGGGAGTAGCATAGCTTTTTATGCTTCTGCTCTGGCATGCGTGTTAACCAAACCTCATATGATAAGAATTTGTTGTTGTGCATCATACCCATGTACGTAATACTCTTATACAGAAATATGCAATACAACAGGATGTGATGTAACTGGATATTTATGTGTTTTGTTTAGCAGGTTGGTGAGAATCAGAGAGTGGACCCTCTTGGGTCATGGATGGACTTTGTGAAGAGACCTGTGGGCAACTTTCCTGGAAAATGCAGAAAACGGAAACGACCACTGGTGTGGAAAATCTTTACAATCACATAATTTAAAATGTGTAAAAACATAATCAACAGTAACACATGAGACTTAGCTGAAATTGTGGAAAGGAGAGGTTGTCCATTCACCCAGAGTGTACAGTACAGTACAATTCTTGTAAAAAAAAATAAAACCGTGGAATACCTTAACAAGTTAAGCGTGGTTTAATTTGCAGTCATAGTGTGCTTTTTCCCTAGAAAATATAATGATACTTAGAGGATGTGTATACTTATTTTCTACCAACTAATCTACCAACATTATTGCAAAAACGTCAAAAACTTTTGAGTTTCCATCACAAATATATGTCTATTTTTCTGAAGTTTCTTATGTAGTAAATGTCGTCAGTAGCTCACCTGGTACAGTGTTGTGTTATAAGTCTTAATGAAAACAGGGTAAAAAAGTTAACATGTAAGGTTGTAAGTATGTACAGTAAGGTTTAGCAATAAAGCAATAGCCTTTTAACATCACTCATTTGATTTAGTGTAATAAATCATTGCCACAGTCACATTTATTTTATTCTGACATTTTTGTTGTGCCAAAAGAGACATTTCTCTTTGAATACAGCCTCAGATTGTATAAGAAGGAATATAATTTTAGCAAAATAGTTTTTTTTTAATCAGTCTGGCTTTTAGGCACATTTGCTGGCCAGCTCTTCCTTTACAAAATTACTTAATATAAATTAAATAATATATTTTATTATGCTCAGTACATATTACGCTCCAGAAATGCTGATAGAGTGAGACTGAACATTTAATGAATAATTTATTTCTACCTGGAAATTTGTAAAGTATTGCAAAATACATTCCTTAAGTTTCAAGTTGTAACACGTCATTACATGAAGTTAGATGCTCATTTTAGATGCTCATTCAGTGATCTTTGTGTGTTGATGAGTTTATTTTTTAAATTGTATAAAAAATATATTTCCTTTATTTCACTTAGCCTGGTCCCCCAGGCCCTCCAGGTCCTCCAGGGCCTCAGGGACCCCCAGGAGCCCCCGGGGCAGAGGTCACTCAGGAGGTCCTGCTGCGAGAGTTCAAAGAAATGATCAAAGGTGAGAACCCACAACACATGCAAAACCCAGCATTTGTGATGGACATTTTCTATTCGTCAATGAAGATTAACTGGACATTACTGTCTTTTGCTTGAACAGAGGCCACAGAGAGGAGAGCAGCAGTGGACCGGCCCAATGAACCCAGTCAGCTGCCCACAGCTCTGATTACACTGGAGGGCATGACCTCCTACAGGAGAATCGAGGAAGCATTCCACTGCAAACTCAAAGGCCCTGTGGTCGTGGACAAAAAGACTCTGGCAGAGCTGCAGAACTTTCAGACAGTGAGTGCTATAGAAATGTATCTGTCTAAAATCTCTATCTGTCTGTCCTTTTATGTCTTGTAAGAAGTGCCATAAATACTAATTAATTTATATATTACACAGCACTGTTAAACAAGCAATAACATATTTAATTGATCTATTGTTTCTGACAAATATATGTAATTAAATATTGGTGTATGCTTTATTTTATATTGATATTTAAAATCAACTAAGCTGACTGAAATTAGTAACTGTTTGATTCAATTATTGTAACTGGCTCAGTTATTATGTTGGATGTGCTGGATTCCCTAAAAATAAACAATTCATAAGAGTTCATCAGGAATCAGACTACACTTGTCATGCTGTCTGTTTCTTACTATAGATTCAGCAGTAATGTTAAGATTGCTTAAGTAATCAAGGAAAAACGTTTATTGTACTTTAGTAGTGTTGTATCTTCATGCACACTAATAATGAAGCTAAAAGTCATTCTGAACATTTTGTTTCTTTAAACAAAAAATAATAATTAAATATTTATGGATATTATTTACAAACAACAAAGGCAAAAGTCTTTTTTTTTGAGTAGCTCTTTTCAGTATTTCCGGCATTCTTCTTGATTTCATCAGTCTTTAATAATATTTTATTCATTCATTCATTCATTCATTTTCTTTTCGGCTTAGTCCCTTTATTAATTTGGGGTCGCCACAGCGGAATGAACCGCCAACTTATCCAGCATATGTTTTACACAGCGGATGCCCTTCCAGCTGCAACCCATCACTGGGAAACATCCACACACATCCATACACACTCATACACTACGGCCAATTTAGCTTACCCAATTCAGCTGTAACGCATGTCTTTTGGACTTGTGGGGGAAACCGGAGCACCCGGAGGAAACCCACGCGAACACGGGGAGAACATGCAAACTTCACACAGAAATGCCAACTGACCCAGCTGAGGCTCGAACCAGCGACCTTCTTGCTGTGAGGCGATTGTGCTATCCACTGCGCCACCGCGTCGCCATATTTTATACATTCATTATTTATTTTATTAAGCTATTGTTTTGAAAAGGTGTTGTGTTTATATCTAAGGGTTTTTCCTTACTACAAATTATACAATTGGTCAAACTTTTAACATCAAACCACCCCCCCAAAAAGAGCAAAACTTTGTCACGCTTGTGTTGCATGTTGAGCACATTATTGTTGACAGCAAACTACAAAAAGATATTAAAACATTGTCAACTGGGGAGCAGCAAATTTACATGAATGCCAACAAATGAGCATTCCAGCAGTTTAGAGACAGTCATTTACGATAAATGCTACAAAGTGCACAAGTGACAGTCTCCTTGTGGCAGCAGACTCAACTTTTGCTAAACATAAAAAAAAATTCCATTATGTTGAAAATAACGCCAATTTGGCTTATTTTGTTGGCGTTCCATTTGGCTCCTTCACAGTGACAGTTTTACAGAATACTAAACACCATTTCCAAACACTCCCAGCCTGTGTGTGTCATAAAACAAAATGGCAAAAACTTTGGCCATTGGTCATCAAACAGAACTACATCCAATCGCCTTTAAAGGTGCTGTATGTACGTTTTGACCCTTCTAAATCATGAAATCACCATAATATGTTCGCAGATATTTAAAAAACATTCTAAGAGAACATGCTTGTCTATCTGACAAACAATGTCAGTTATTCTCCTTTAAAAATGTTCATTCTGTGTCGTAATGCCTGTTTTTGTTTTGGTCTCTAAAACCTGCACACTGCCAGTTTACCCAATTATATTTCGGCACCCCAGGTTGCCTTGACAAAACCCCCCACTGTATTTAATATCAGTTATGAAGGCTGTCTCAGTATATGCTGGTGTGGCTGAAAATGCAACCTCTGGAGGACAGTAGCAGCCTTCGAAATCAGACGCAGATTGATTTAGAGTTATAAAAATACACAAGGTGGTTTTTAATCTGCAAACAATTCAAATATTACAAAGATAAACATTAGCTGATCAGCTTACAGTGTAAGGCTTGATCTCTAGGCAGAAAATCTGAGACGGAAGAATGGTGTCGTCAATCTGGCAACCTGCATGTGCATCGAGTCATCGTCGAAAGGGCTGGGTGAAAACATTCCCTCTCCAATATTTTTAATTACATACTGCACCTTTAAATACACAACTGAATTAAGGCCACCTGTGATAGTTCTGATTGGCTTCTGTCATACGAACACTGGTGAAGAGACACTGGATTGGCTTAACATAACTCAACCAATCAAGCAAGGCCTCAACCAACCTCCTCCCCCCAAAAAATCCTTTTTCAAAATGTGTTTCATTGCTTTCTTGGTGGTGTACAAAAGGTACTCTGTCTGAGGCTTTGGACCAGTGAGTGGTGTGTATAAAAATAGACACCATTTAAAAACTGCAGACTGTTTCAAGGAAGAACTTTACCCGGTGGCATTCTGATCATCCAGATACGCACACTGAAAATCCATGTTACAGAAAAAATTGGCATTGGTTAATATGGACAAAATTCACTCTAAGCCCCAACGAGCACCGAAATCTGCTGATCACTGAAGATGGATGATTCCTACTTTCCGTATTACAGAAATTATGATCATATAGTCTTTCAGATCTGTAAATAAAAATAAAAAAAATAGCTGTTCTAAATGTCAGTGCAACTTTTTATTCATCCAATGCAGGAATACACGTCAAATGTAATTATGTTCATCCCGCATATCTGTTAGGATCTGACATGTATATGAAAGGCATTCATTGTACTGTATGTACTCAAAGCTGACGGCACGAAAAATGGCAGAAGCGAACTGTTTAGCACACTAATCGGAGGACTCATTATAAAAGCGTCTGAGTCTGGAAGTCTTGGTGGGTTCTGGAGGCGTAATGCAGAATAATGTGGTCTGGCATGGCTGCAGCGTGCAGTTATGATCAAAAACAGAATCGGAGGATTCTTGGCAGATGCCTACATATTTCTAGCCATTTAATGGTTATGTGCTCCAAAACTGAGCCCTAAAACTGGTATATTTTCTAACGCTGTTTGAGGGATGCTTCCATTTGCATGTGAGTTTATTAGAGTGTGGAGAGCAGGAATTCAGCTCAACAACATATTCTTGACACACTTAGTCTGCATTTCATGTAGTATGCTTTCTTTATGTATAGACAGAGTGAGTGGTGTTGATGTGTGATCAATAGTTATAAGGTGTGTTTATTGTAAGCCTTCTGTAATTCTCATGTGTTTCATGCCTTCAGCCTCCTGCCAAAGGTGCCTTCCTCAGAGGGACGGGAATGGATCAGTCCACTGGCCGATTTACAGCTCCTGTAACTGGAATTTATCAGTTCTCTGCCAATGTTCATATTGGTAAGGAAAGGTTGAGCATTTGGCCTCACCAGTAACAAACATTCTGGCTTTCATAATCTTTTATAACCATCTTAATCTTTTAGTGATTTGCGGTTTTTAAAGAATGATAATCATGCATTATTTGTTTTTAGAACTTAAACTGTAAAACCATGAACTAATTATATACTGTAACATTTTTTTATCAAGTGTCCTGTGGTTGCATTTATTTGATATAAAATACATAAAAAACAGCACTATTATTTAAAACCACTAAAGCAGTCATTTTGTTTCTGTGTTTTAAAATATAATTGAATCCTGTACATGTCTAACTGAATCCCTTATGCTCATTAAGGCTTTTGGGACGTGTAATATATTATGTATAATTTACTTTCTATTTTTCTGTATTTAAAATATTATTTAATCCTATTAATTTTTTTCCTTTTTGCATTTCAAAATGTAGCTATTTTCTGTTTTATTATGTTTTAAAATATAATTTAGTCCTATAAAAATGTCATTTAATTTCCAGTGCTCACCAAGGCTGTATTTATTTGATTAAATGTACAGTAAAACCATAATATTGTGAAATATTATAAAAGCAATGATATACTTTTTATGATTTTTATGTATTTTACAATAGAATTTAATCCTGTAAAATTAATGCAATATATGCTCTACTAGACTGCATGTATTTGATGAACAAAATCAGAGAAAGTGGTAATATTGTGAATATAGTGAACAATTCTTTTGTATTTTGTAATGTTTTCAAATATAATTTCATTTTGTAAAATGTAATGTAATGATCTGTTCTCACAATGGCCACATTTAAACAGAAATACAATAAAACTGTCATTTTGTGAAAGATTGCAATTTAAGCTTTAAACAAATGTTCCATTTGAACACATTTTAAAACGTAGTTTAATCCTAAAATGTACTTTAATGTTTTATACTCACATGTCTTTATTTATTTGACAAAAACACAATATAAATAGAAATATTGTTCAAATATTATTATTGAATTTGAATCCCATTTGAATAGTTTTCAGCAGCCATTACTTTAGTGTTCAGTGTCACACAGTCAGTTTGCATGTTCTCCTTGTGTTGGCGTGGGTTTCCTCCAGGTGCTCCGGTTTCCCCCACAAGTCTAAAGACATGCACTATAGGTGAATTGGGTAAGCTACATTGTCCGCAGTGTATGTGTGTGAATAAGTGTGTGTGGATGTTTCCCAATGATTGGTTGCAGCTGGAAGGGCATCCGCTGCGTAAAACATATGCTGAATAAGTTGGTGGTTCATTCCACTGTCGCGACCCCAGATTAATAAAGGGACCAAGCCGAAAAGAAAATGAATGAATAAATTAAATTAAATTAAATTAGGGCCTCACGGTGGCGTAGTGGGTAGCACGTTTGCCTCACAGCAAGAAGGTCGCTGGTTCGAGCCTCGTCTGGGTCGGTTGGCGTTTCTGTGTGGAGTTTGCATGTTCTCCCCGTGTTGGCGTGGGTTTCCTCCGGGTGCTCCGGTTTCCCCCACAAGTCCAAAGACATGCGGTATAGGTGAATTGGGTAAGCTAAATTGTCCGTAGTGTATGAGTGTGAATGGGTGTGTATGGATGTTTCCCAGAGATGGGTTGCAGCTGGAAGGGCATCCGCTGCGTAAAACATATGCTGGATAAGTTGGCAGTTCATTCCGCTGTGGCGACCCCAGATTAATAAAGGGACTAAGCCGAAATGAAAATGAATGAATGAATGAATAAATTAAATTAAATTAAATTAAATTAAATTAAATTAAATTAAATTAAATTAAATTAAATTAAATTAAATTAAATCAAATTAAATTAAATTAAATTAAATTAAATTAAATTAAATTAAATTAAATTAAATTAAAATAATTCATACTTGCTAAATTAAATGATTATTGTTATTGTCATTAATATTTTAAATACTTACAGACTCCAAACTTCTGAACATTATGATGGATATGGAATTTATTTGTATTTTTTTTAAGCATACACTGAAATTGCCTGGGACAAAATTGTTCGCCAAAAGCAGAGGGAAGATTAATGGAAAACTCAGTTTCTCTGCTATAAACACAAATGCACAAAGTACGATTTAATCTCTCAATGTCATCTCTATCCGAAGGTGCCATCGTGTAATGTAATGGATGTGTTTCATACTTGGCGCTTTCTCAACAGATGGATTGCATTCCCCTATAACTTACATTCCAACTGCGCTGCATTTGTTTGCAGAGATTGAGGGTCTCTTGCACAATCTTGCATGTTTAAAAAGCTAAAGAAAAAAAAAAGTTGCGATGTTCCTGAAAGCGCCCAAGCGCATTTTGTTTTTTGCTGGTTAATGCTTTAAAGAGAGGGGTTCGGACGGTCCTGTTGACTTCATCCATCGCTGCTTATGTGGAGTTGCAGTGAAATAAGCCCCGGGGACTGTAAATGCAAAACTGTGGCGCCGCCATGCAGGAATTGGCTCTCTGAAGTAGACTGTGGCAGAAAATCAACATCCCCAAACAAATTCACGAATCCACTGCAGACTTATAGAAGAGACCAATGTTTAGACGCGACTGGAGGTCAAACATGACTGGCTCAGGCATCATGTGGTCCAGATACACAGCTCTGTCAAACAATATTCCAGCAGCATTTACTCCTCATACAACAGTTTGCAACGTATGTCTGTGGCGTATTCTCAGGAAACATGTTTATTTTTTTGTGTGTGTATTTTCCTGCAGACCACACGGAGGTGAAGAGAAGCAAGAGCCAGCTGAGAGCCAGAGACAACGTCCGAGTTTTGATCTGCATCGAATCCCTCTGCCACAGATATACGTGAGTTCTGTTGTGCCATCAGCTCCCTTTTGTGTGTAATGTTGCTGTTTGAGCATGAAAGAGATCTGCAAAGTCACAGTGTCTACCAAAGCTAGCTATTCTCAGTGTTTCTGAACTCCTTCATCCAGGAATGTCCATACAGTATCATGATATCTTGAATTTAAACTGGTCTGATAGACTTCAAACAAAGTTCTGTTTCGTTCTTTGTTTGAGAGCAAAAAGAAGTTAGAAAAGGCTGAGTGACTGTACAGTATATTGTTTTCAAACACTCCCAACACCCCCACAATGTAGTAGGTAGGGTTGTAAATATGTACTTTTCATTCATTCATTCATTCATTGATTCATTCATAGTCCTACATTCATGGTCACCACAGCCGAATGAACCTCCAACTATTCCGGCATATGTTTTACGCAGTGGATGCCCTTTCAGCCGCAACCCAGCACTGGGAAACACCCATATACTCTTGCATTCTCACACACATACACACACACACACACACACACACTAAAGCCAATTTTTTAGTTTGTTTTTTAGTTTAGTTTTAGTTAGTTTAGGCGACAATGCTAACCACTGAGCCACCGTGCCGCCCCTATATGTACTTTTATTTAGATGTATTATTACTTATTTTGTGTTTTGTTTTGTTATTTGATTTTTTGGTTGTGAGCGTCATAAAGGCATGGTAAATGGAACAGCAGTACGCAGGAAGAAAGAAATGGTTTTTGACCACTTCATACATTTTTGTTGGAAGATTCTTGTTTTGGGAGTGATTTTTGTTTGATATAATTCATATCTGAAATTCGATGCATTTTTTGTTGGTCAATTATTTACAAAATAAGCAAGAAGATCAAATAAATGTGAGTTGAATGAAGTGCGTTCGAAACAAAGCCCATGCTTCCACAACCAAAAAAAAAAAAATGCGGTTCATATGGGGTTTCATGTGCTGATACATCTGTACCAGCTCTCCTGCTCAACGCTTCAGTGTATTCGTGTTGCTGTTTTGGATGTTGTTTTCTTGTCTGACCCCCGGGGTATAAGAAACGAATCAAGGGGAACAAAATTGCAGGTCAAAGAAGCCGGAGTTTCAGTTGCAGATTGCATAATCGTCACAGACCAATGGTAGCTCAAAGGTGTTTAGGAGCCAAACAAACTCCCCCAAATGTTTTGTACTGCCAAAACGAACTAAAAAAAGAACTTAGTTTAGGCAGGATTTAGAAATTTATCAAAGGATTTAAAAATTATGTCAATTCAGTTCTTTTTTGTTTTGTTTTAGTTTGATGTATATTAGGGCCTTAAGTTGTGTGTTTTCACCATGTCTAAAAGTTGCTAATTGACAGATCTACTGTTATGATACTGTTATCTACAGATCTACAGATATTCTGATACACATGCAATGTCTTACCCAACTGTTTACATTCACAGACATGACCAACATAATGAGAACTATACATAGAAATTAGGGTACAGCTTTTTTCGATAACACTTTAGTTTAGGTCACAATTCATGGTATTAACAAACCATTAACTAACACTGCTTGGTTAATAAACTACTAATTAGCTGTTTATTAATAGTTAGTAGGGTAGAAGTTGGGTTTAGGTTTTGGGTAGGATTAGGGATGCAGAATAGGATCATACTTTATAACTACTAAGGAACAGTTAATATCTTAATAATAAGCAGGGAATAAGCGTAGTTACTAGCATGAATTGTAACCTAAACTAAAGTGTTACCCTTTTTTATTGTTATTATTAGGATATAGGCTGTTTATTAGTACTTATTAAGCACATATTCTGCAAGATCTTATTGTACATCCTTAATCCTATAATTAATAGGATCCCTTATTATCTCATCTTGACATGGTTTCAAAAAAATTCTAATTCTACCATATTTTGGTGTAATATTGCTATTTAAAATTTGTGTCTATTTATTGATTTATTAAAAAAATAAAAATAAAAAAAATATCATAAAAATTATGAACTTAAAATTTTGTTCTTTTTTCTATGTATTTTATAATAGAATTTACCAGTTATAATATAATTATAATAATTTATTAGTAAATAATAATAATAATAATAATAATAATAATAATAATAATAATAATAA
>CAIGQW010054382.1:4614986-4639223 GCA_903798125.1 Danio choprae
ATATATATATATATATATTTGTATATGTTAGTTTTAGTCTTTTTTGTAATATTATTTCAGTATGTTTATTTTTTAATTCTCTATTTGTTTTAGTCTCTATTTATTTTAGTTAAAATTTCTTTAGCAGTTTTGCTATATGTGCTTTTGAAATTTGTATTATTTTTGTAAATATTTCAAAACATTTTTCCTTTTGTTTTAATTAGTAATGAATTAATAATTTGTAATTTTATAGCTTTGCCAAGGCTAACTTTTTATTTAATTACATTTAATGCAGTTTTTTATATTTACTGTAAGCTTTTCAACAAATATTTGTCTTTTATTTAAATAACTTTTCACTTGGCATCATTCAAAATGTTTTAATAGTTTTACCTAAACAGTACACAATTTATAATCAATAAGTTATGACAACGTTTTTACGTTAATTTTACTGTGAAAAATTACTAAGTTAAACGTTTACATTTTTTAAAGTTACACAAGATTCAATTAGAGAGTTTTTAGTCAGTTTATTGTAATGTAAATGTAAATTACTTTTAAAGTGAATTTTACTTTTGCTTTAAAAAAATTATGCATAAGCTACTTTTTATATTTGGCAACAGAATAACAACACCATTAGCTTTCTATTGAGAAAAAGTCTACAATTTAACAAGGTTTTGTTGGAGACTTCATCCCAAAATGCACCTCTCCTATGTTCTCAGTTTACTGTGCAACTTCAAAAAGCATGTTTTAGTATCTTGGTAATTGATAAACAACAGATTTTCCATGATGCCTTGCCAACGGAAAAGAAAAAACCCCAAAACAACAGCATGTAAGGGATGATGATTCAGTCTATTTCTGATTCCAGGTCTGTAACAGTTTTGCAACAGCTTGACTAGATTAAACACTTATTATGTGAAACAATTTACACATAAAAGCTTTCCAACACTTGTGACAATTTTGCACCACTTTTCTTTGCACTTATAGATAATAATTGAAAGCTGAATGCTAGTTACACAGTGTCTGCAGGTAATCTCTTTCAGCTGTTATCGTTCTCAGCATGTCCTCGCACAGTAGCTGCGGCACATCTCAACCAGCCCACATTCACTTCAACACACTTTTCTAAACGCAAACAGATTTAGTGCAATTATTAGTATTTGGAGAAGAGAAATATACCTGCTATGATTCTCATTTCATCTATTCTCATCCAAACACAGAGGGCTTTTGATGGTTTTCACAATTACCAGGCATCCTCCAAACCAATGATGAAATAGCAGAGTATGTTATATTGTGTGCAGGGGTAAAAGGGTAACTGATTAACAGGGCCCAGCAAGCACCTTGAATTCAAAATGACATCAAAACCCTGTCAAAATGCAAATGGTTTAAATTGGCTACCTTGATGTCAAAACAACATCAAATTGACATCTAACATGGCTTCTAAAACACATGATTATTTTTTTACACCAATGTTAGATGTCAATTTGGTGTCGTTTTGACATCAAGGTAGTTTAAATGCATTTTGGGAATACAAAACCCAGTGTAAATTTGAAATTGAAGCTTTCAGATGAATAAAACCTTTCTTATAACAATATTATTATTGTGGTGGTCAAATGGAGATCAATGTGTGGATGTTGAAATCGATTTGCAATCTTGAAATCAATTAGATATCGTTTTGACATCTAGGTGCCTGCTTGTTAAGGGGGAATTATGTTCACTTTAATATTATATTAATCAATAGTATCTGAATGCAGACTTGCAAATGCAAGCTAAGTCTGTGACATGATGCAATGCACTCAATGAAGCTAGTGACGTCACTGTGAGGGGTAGGGTTAGAGGCGGGGTTAGGTGTGTGCATTAAAAGGACTGCATGCAGCTCAGCTTGCATCTGCACCTGGTCATAATATCTTGCTATGCTAGTTTCTTTTTGACCCTCTGAAAATATACTGTGAAAGTAACTTAAAATAATAAAATTAATAGTCAAAATAAATCAGTGGGTGTTCGATGAGGAGTTGTGTTGTATGACTGGGGCCCAACATTGGTGCTACTCCTGATTGTGTGTGTTGTCTACCACTCTAACTGCAAGTTATTCACTATGGAGGCAAATAATTTCATAAGCATTTTCACAGAATGCAGAAATTTTTTTTTAAAATATATATATTGTGCTGGTTTCTCAGAAAGTGAAGATTTTTAGTCTCTTAAACACGTGGGATAGAAACGATTTCAATTATTATTTCAAACATTAAAAAATAATTTCAAAATGATGTCAAAATTATTTCAATTTTTTTTTTTAATTCAATTTAATTTATTAACCATGGTACTAGAGGACCAAACGGTACATTTTGTACCTTTAACTGTCATTTGGGCAGTTTATTCCACTGTGGTGACCTCTGAAATAGAGACTAAGCCAAAGGAAAATGAATGAATGAATGAATGAATGAATGAATGAATGAATGAACGAACGAACGAACTGTCATTTGTTTATCAAATTTGAGTGACCCCTGCTGGAGTTATGTTTGCATCATTTATCTTTATTTGTGAGACCACGCCCTTATCTCGAGTGGGAGAAATATGGATATCTGGAAGGCCACCTTTTCTTAAAAAATATGAATAAAAAATAAGTTACATTTTCAGGTATTGTACTTGTAGCCAAGGAGAGCAGTATCCTGGCCACATACTATATGTTCATCTAGTTAAACTGCTTTTTACACGTCTTATTGGCAAATGTAAGTTGACATTGTGTTGTGCCTAACAACGCTCTTTAGGCGTGACTGTATTGAAATATCACAAAACAAAATGAGGTAAAGATGAGTCAGATATGTAGATGTTTGAAAAGGCGTTCAATGTGTGCTGTTTGGGTGGTCCATACATAAGATAAAGTGTGTGAAGACTCTTGAAAGTTGTTTGCTGTATTTAAGTTGTTGCTGTACAAAGCTGCACAATATTATGTGCAAATATTACTATTAAAAAACCTTCATGTTTGTGAAAGATTGCAGCTTTTCAGTTTTGAGCACGGCTGTTTAATATGTGAAAGTGATTTATGTTCTAGACAAGATTTCTAGACATGACTTTTTTCAGTCAAATGTTTAAAAACAGACAGCTAAACTCCCTCACAATTTAGTGGTGAATTTATACTGCGGTTATTGGAACATGTGGTTTTAAAAACTAACTATGCTTTGCCTGGCAAAAAAAAACTCTGGCTGAAGGGCTGTGTGGCCATTTTCTTAGAATAACATTAATTGGAGCACTGAAGCGTGTGGTTAAGGACACTAATGTTGCTGTGCTCTTTTAAAGAGAACTAATCAACTCTTTTATTAGCTGTTAGGATTGGCTAAGATGAAAGTGCAGAACTTACTGTGAAAATGACTATTAATAATAAATGAAGACTTTTCATGTTCGAAAGCAGATGGTTTGTTTTTCTATTTAATCAAACATATTTAACCTTTGTTATATGAAGGTTCCTTGGGAATCTGATGATTATAAAATGTTATAATTTTACTGTATAAAATATTTTTCTGGCCTCACGGTGGCGCAGTGGGTAGCACGTTCGCCTCACAGCAAGAAGGTCGCTGGTTTGAGCCTCGGCTGGGTCAGTTGGCGTTTTTGTGTGGAGTTTGCATGTTCTCCCCTTGTTGGCGTGGGTTTCCTCCGGGTGTAACGCCAGTTTGGCGGATGGTGACAGAACGAGACGGAGATGGAGAAACATTACAAAAACGGGTTTATTAAACACTTACGGGAAACATACACGGGATGCGGGAAGACAGGACGAGACCCACACGAACCAAACGAAGCAAAATACCAGACAACAATGGACACAGACGAAAGGGTATATATGGGTGACAGATTGATTACACAGATGACACAGAAAGGATGAACACAGGTGGAACAGATTAACAATGACGGTGGCGGGAGAAAGACAAGGCACGTGACGACAACAAACGATGACGCGGACGAACACTGACACCGGGTGCTCCGGTTTCCCCCACAAGTCCAAAGACATGCGGTACAGGTGAATTGGGTAAGCTAAATTGTCCGTAGTGTATGAGTGTGAATGGGTGTGTATGGATGTTTCCCAGAGATGGGTTGCAGCTGGAAGGGCATCCGCTGTGTAAAACATTGCTGGATAGTTGGGGGTTCATTCCTCTGTGGCGACCCCGGATTAATAAAGGGACTAAGCCGAAAGGAAAATGAATGAATGAATGAATATTTTTGTGTAGCATATGTTTTAACAATTTAAACTATGACAATTATATTTAATACAACTATATATAATCCAGAATTATTTTACATATTTAATATGATGTGTTAAGACTACATTCTTCTAAATAAAATCTCAAATAAAATATCCCCCCCTTTTTTCAGGAGACAACTGTCAGTGAAGATTGTGAGAAGAAAACTGAATCAAGAAAATTTGAGGTAAACACCACTTGATATTTTTATTATGCACCATTTACAAACAAGCTGTGGAATTTAGCAGCAAATCATAGATACATTTTAAAATAATGTATTCCAGAAGATTATTAATTTAATAAAAGAAATAAAAGAAATTTACCTTCTACAGACTTTGTTGTGCTTTAGGCTTTTTTCCACAGTGGGCTGTGGGATTAAAATCTGGAAAGAAAGCCCTCTTAAAATATGCTGTGTGCTTTGAATCAATTGCTAAGAGGGGCAGATCTAGAAAATGATTTATGGGGTGGCATGAAAATTATGAGGCTACATGATTCATGAAAATAGCAGTTCACAGGTTTTGTTTGTTCAGAATAAGCTTTAATAGATGAGATTTCTTTTCATTAATTACAGCTACATCTTATTTTTATGTCCTTATAATGATGCACCTCTGCTGTAAATCGGTTAAATTTACACTGGGTTACCAGTGCCACCTCGGTAGATCCGCCACAACCATACAAAAGTGTTTAGCATTAAATTGAAATACATTAGAACAGCGGTCACCAACACTTACTCTATGTCCATCATTTGTGCTGTGAGGTGAGACATGCTGTAGTAAGAAAAATAACCACAATTCTTAGGGAATAATATGAATAATGAAATTTGCATGTAAAGAGATTAAGAGTTTTGCTCATGACATGTAAACATTATATTGAGATTAAGTCCTTACTCTGATTTATGGAACTAATTGTATATTGTGTGTACATACAAACATAGTCACTGTTGAAGTCCTATATATCTTCACTGCAAAGCAATCACTCACTCAATCACTCACTTTCTTTCAGCTTATTCTCTGCTTTATCAGGAGTCACCACAGCGGAATAAACTGACAATTACTCTGGCATGCGTTTTACCGGCAGATGCCCTTCCAGCCACAACCCAGCACTGAGAGTACAACCCACACACTCTCCCATTCACACACTATGGCCAATTTAGTTCATCCAATTAACTTATACCGCATGTCTTTGGACTGTGGGGGAAACCGGAGCACCCAGAGGAAATCTCCATACCGAAAGGTCTTCTGGCCCAGCCAGGACTTGAACAAGTGACTTTCTTGCTGTAAAGCAACCATGCAAATAAATGGCACAAATATTGCTGCAAATTTTTAGGCATCAAAAATAAGAAATATCCCGCAAAATCCTAGAGGAACTGTTTAGTACTACTTTTGCACTTTTCACCCTGCATTTCAATGCCAATAATGTGCAGTGTGAAACAATTGCTGAACAGTGTTACAAATGTTACAGCTCGATGCTTAGCAACTGACAGTCAACATATGTTTATATACAGTACACCTCAGTGTGATATAATCACCCAGGGTTAACTATTTAAACTGTGAAAAGCCCTAAAATCTCTAGAGCAGGGATTCATAGCCCAGGGTATAAACTGGGATTTACCCAGGCTTAAAAGCAGTGTTTATAACAACGACAACCCGGGGTTAAGTGCAGTGCGAACAGCCCTGAATAGTAGAAAGACAATCACCGCAAAGCGCTTTGTCTTTTCTGCTGTTATTCCGTTGTTTTAAATATGTTTAATGACAGCTATGCGAACATGCTTCAACTCATACGCCGTCCCAGTGCCGAGTGCTCTCCGTCTGCCAAGGCAGTTGCGAAACCACCTTGCACCACAAACTCTCTGACAGGAATTTCCCATTGCCCCATTATCAGCATCAGACAAGCTGAGTGATCCCAATTACCTCTTGCCCAAATGCTAAGAGCAACTCTTTTTTTTTCAGAGAGGAGAGTGAACGTTTATGAATGGTTCTATTGTGAATGTGAAGTTTCCTTGTTCGCCGAGCACTGTATAAACAATCACAGCATATGCCTGCAGCCTATAGGTTTTAATTAATAGATTCCTCATCCTCAGTGAGAGGACAGGTAGAAGATAACCACACAGACTCCAGAGATAACACGAGGCTCCGCTAGATGCGCAACAGGCTTCCTCTATAACATCTATGCCTTCATTGTTGGACTGTAAAAAAAAAAAAGTTCCCTGATAAGATAATAACAGCATGTTTTTCAGGTCCATTCAGAAAATGTTAAAGGTAGGCCTTTCCAAAAATGTGCTTTAATATTAAATTAATTAATTTGCTATAATATTTTTATTTTCTTTAATGAAATCATTTCATTTCAAACTTTGTGGAATTTATAAATATTTCTGTATTAAAAATGTCCATATAGCGGAAAGATTTACTGACACTTCTTACTGAAAGTGATATAAGAATAAAACTTTTGTTTGAAATATGAAATATTATGTTAAAAGACAACGTGTCTGTATAATAAACTCATTTATTTATTTCACCCCATAAAACTGTAATGAAACAGCAAAAACTGGAATGGGAAGAAGGTTATTGTTGTAAACATTTACTACATATACATTTTATATGCAATACAAAAATTGGGAGTTAATCAGTTGCATTGCTTGTGATCTTCATCAATTTGTTTTGCTTAATTTAATTCTTTAAAATAAGCAGTCTGCTAATGCTTGTTTAAATAAATAATTGTTGATGTTAGCTGAAATTATATCCTGTGAGGGAACCATATAATATCACTTTATGCTTCATTTAGTCAATTCAAAACAACTTCATTTAGTTTTCAAGAGTTCACACTTAGCTGATGATTGATAATATAGCTTGTTTGGCATGCTGTCTCACAAAATCCTCGAGCCCTGGGCTCCCTCCCGTTTGCAGGGCGAGAGGGGAGCTTGAGCTCAGGTAGATCTCAATGAACTCCCCCGACTTATTTCTGGCTAATAGAATGGCTAAAAATAAATGTATACTTATTAAGAGCTTGGCTATGGTATCGATTTGGTGTGTTCAGTTTACTTAAGTTGCGTGGACTGTGGGAGGAAACCGGAGAAAACCCACGTGAGCACGGGGAGAACAAGCAAACTCCGCACAGAAATGTCAACTGGTTTAGTAGGGACTTTAACCAGAGACATTCTTGCTGTGAGGCGACAGTGTTAATCACTGGGCCACCGTGTCGCCCATCTGGAAAGGAGGAGGAGTACGGGTGGTTAGGGGAGGAGGATTCTTCAAGACGAAGTGTTACGAGTTTAAGATGTTTAAGCGGGATGCTGTAACATTTAAGTGAGACAGGTGTAATGTGTGCGGCAGATCAAAGATGAGGCACGAATCAACTTTCCATTTAGACTTTTTAGTTCATGGTTTAAGCAATATAACAGTGATAAGATGAAAAAGAAAAATAATTAAACAACATTTACAATCATTTACTTTAAACAAAAACAGAGTGTAAGCCCAAGCAATGAAATTAACAAAACAAACAATCCTTAAATCTAAAGTCTAAACTAAGCGACAAAAGAAAACACAAATAAAAACCGAGATCTTCAGTGTACACGACACCCGAACTAAACTAATTAAACTACAAACTCAAAAGTACACAAGCGGCAAAACACTCAAACTAATCTAACAAAGATTACTCTAAACTACAAAAAAAACCTATCCAGACGGTCAAATGCGCAGTTTAGAATCACGCAACAATCATCACTCTATTTTACGTAAAGCCAACAAAAAGCAACAAGCAAACTCGAATTATCACAGCAAACTGAGATAATAACTCACTACATCGTCTAAGCATGTCAAATACAAATTGTACGGAGCATAACACAAAAGGTATGGAGCATAACACAAGGTACGCCGAGGCAGAGCGCACACCAGACACTGATCAGCTGGAGCTTTAAATCCCCACGGCTCGTCCAGGGATTGGTGGAACTGGCACAGTCATAACGATGATTGACAGATAACTTAACCAATAGGAAACCTAAGAATAAGAAGCGGAGAGTCGGGTAAAAAAAAAAATAGATACACAAGAAAAAAGAAAACTACTATAAATCGTAACACGAAGATACTGAGATAAGAGAACTCTGGTTATTTATGGTGATTTAGGAATCATCTGATTGGTGAATCAATCGTGAGCTGATGCGGGACCAGTTGTGAGCAATCATAAGCACGTGATCCTCTCGAAATTAGTTTATAAATAAACTTCACATAGTGAAGGGGTCCAAAGTATGCTTTTTTTCCATTGTGTCAACTTATGAAAAGTACCATTTTTCTAAGAACACAAATTTCAGTACAAATCTACTTTCGTAATATAGCTGAACCACCATGAAGCTGCCATTTCCCAGTGTGGCGTTTACTGTACTTCTTTTCCCAGCAGCTCTTACAAATATGTTTTTTCTGTAATTTTTGGAGGATTGAATTCTCAAAAAATATTCAAGATAGTTTAGAAACCAACTCCTCAGAGAAAACAAGCATGTCAGCTTGGAACGACTCCAAAACCATCCACAATATTTTCTAAGAGAGGCTGCAAACCATGTGAAGACTAGCCCCGCCGTCTCTTACAATGCACACGTCCTGATTTTGCAGAATTAGATGCGTCTCTGGGTCAACATAGATTATTGATCCTGCAACGTTATTTCCTGTTATAAATTCCAAGCATCATCTAAACATCACTAAACGTTTTTTTGTAACCAGTATGGTGAAGCTACAATTAAAAATAATATATTACAATCTTGAGTCAATTTTAAAAAATAAAAACATAATTTGTTACTTATTTAATTTTTAAGGAAAGTAATATGTGTTGTAATAGTGTTTTATTTTTTTTAAATATGTATTTTTTTTATTAAAACTGTGTTATATTACTTCAAAAAGAAACTTTACCCAACACTGACCCTAGCTATATGCTAGTTAGTCCTAAAATCAGAGGGAAATAATAGAAGCACCAAACTCTGATTGCAAATTTAAATGAGCATAAATGGTGCCTCAATCTGATTGGTTAATTGCAGTGTTGTTCCAGGATCAACGAAGACACTGCAAACTGTACATCTGAGAGACCGTATGACCAAACCTTATAAACTAGGACATTTCAAGAGACCTGGACATTACAGAAGAGCATCACAGTGGACAATGTACTATTGCTCCAGATTTCCTATTTGTCAGCATTTCCAAACAAGGCCACCTGTAGAGAGCGGAGCAGACAGAGAGACTCTCTCCCTGGGCGACGCTGAGTCCCTGTATATTATGTTTTGTGCATGCTTCAGATTTTTTCATGGCAACCCGAGTTACTCTAAACAGCTCTGCGCAGCCCAAGCCCCACTGATACCAGTCGCCACCAAACACAACGGTTGCCATGGCAGCGGCTCAGTCCCGTCTCATTTTGCCCTGATGCTTGAAAGATCGGATGAGGGAGATCTAAGTAAAATGTCCAAATCATTTTCATGAGATATTTCGAGCAGCGCATTGTGACTAAGAAGTGCACTTTTTGTTTATTATTGTTATCACTAGCATTATAATTAGACAGTCCCGTCTGGCCATTTTTTTTCTTCTATTCTTTTATGCAGTCTCTTTTTAACCCCACTTGTATTTGTGGTGTTCTGGATTATAAATGAGCCTGACAAGTCTCTCCAAGCTTATGTTACAATGTGCAGCGCTGTAAAGCTTTGGAATGAGCAAAGTACACAGACAGTGAGCAACGGCTGATTTTCCTATAAATTGTGAGCGGGAGCTGTTGCTCAGACAAGGAGGCTCCGGTAAGACACAGAAGGCCTTGCCAGGAATGAGAACGATGCTCCTGTCTCTGTCTATTTCTCCATTTCATTCTGCACACAAAGAGAGAGAGAGAGAGGGAGAAAGAGGATAGAAAGGTGTGCCTGCCATTATGGGTTGTGAAAATGTCTCGCCTTATTTGTCACAGATTATTAAAAGCAGATGCTAGTGTTTGTTAACATTGTGACGTGGTGTAATCTGGAGAACTTGATTTTGAATCAAGCAAAATGAAGCAAAATTCGCACCACAGTGTATTATGAATTAAAGGGACAGTTCACACCAAATTGAATTCTGTCATATTTGACTCACCCTTTACTTGTTTTTAAACCTTTTGGGTCTGTTAAACACAAAAGAAGATATTTTGAAGAAAGATGGAAACCTGTAACCATTGACTTATATAGTATTTGTTTTTCCTACTATTGAATTCGATGGTTACAGGTTTTCAGTGTTCGTCAAAATATCTTCTTTTGTGTTTAACAGAAGAAAGAAACTGATAAAGGTTTGAAGTAAATAGTGAGCAAACTATCCCTTTAACACCTGGTTAAAACAAACTCTGGTATGATTATATAATATAAGCACTTAGCTTTAGTATATAAATGAAGTACTTTAGTGGTGTAAAATTAAATTATGCTACTTATTATTTTTAACAATTTACACAACTTTTTTTGTAATTAGAACAAATATTATACAATAAACATTATGCAGTTTTTTTGCACTCCTTTTCATCTCTGACCCAAATACTCAGGTGATTGTATTTACAGTCATCATAGTTATACAACCGCTGACATTCTCCTCCATTTTCATAATCTCTCTGCCTCCAAAAACTGCAGAGCAACACCCTGAAGAAAAACTCCGACATTAAGAAGATACATTATGAATCACATCGCCGCATCATTAGGTTAATTACCCCACAAATGCCGAGTGGCTGGGCATGTTCACTTCAGAATGGCGACTGCAAGACGTGATGACACAGGCTGTCTTTGAGAGCGTCCTCATAATTGGCCCGCTTCTGACATGCATCTGTCAGTGACACACCGCTCACGTTAATGCCCTTCTGTCCACAGAAACCGAGGGGGAAGGGGGTATTTTGGTGCTTCGGGGTTGGACAGGTTGCCCCTCAGAGACCGTGGGAGGCCCAAACTGGAGCCATTGGTTTAGATTGGTATCGTGTTAATGGTTCCCCAGACTCCGAGAGCCACACTGGAAAAGCGTAAGAGGCTGAAGAATGCAAATCTCCTTGAATCAGTGTCACAATTAGAGACAATTGCGTGTACAGATTTGAATCAGGCATCCAGACGCAATGTGCCTGTTGGAACGTGGCCCTTCTCATACTATCCTGTCTCCCCTTAGAAATTTACAGGGTCTCATATGTACAGTATTGCTGTTTAAGGGGATAGTTCACCCACAAATAAAGAAAATGATAATTTACTCATGCAAGAAACGTAACTTCTTTCTCCAGTAGAACATTACAGAAGATGATTCATATACGCATAAGATACTTGATGATTCATAAAATGCAAATCAATGGTTGCCGACAATTTGAGAGTCAAAGACAAAAAAACATATCATATAACTCATCGATAAACATATAATGTATATAACATCTAAGGAAACGTCTTTTGAACTCATTCCGCAAATTAGATTATCATGTTCTTCATGTTATTTTTTTTCTTTTAAGAACTGTACTGAAACATCCTTTGTGAAACCCAGAATGTTAAAAATGTTACAAATATGTTTCTGCTGCATATGCTTTGTGAGGTTTGTTAATTAGCTCCTTTTTTGTTCTAAACAGTTAAACTGCTTGCTGTTCTTCAGGACAAAATCCTCCTTGTCCTGCAGATTCTTCAGTTTTCCAGCATTTTCTGCAGATTTGAACCCTTTCCACAGTCACTATATGATTGTGAGATCCTACTTTTCACACTGAGCCCAATTGAGGGACACTAGAAAAGGTTCAAACACTCACTGTGATGCTCTAGAAGGAAACAAAAGGCATTAAGATCATGGGGGTCAAAACTTCTGAACAATTTAAGGAAATCCAACTTTTTCTTATTTTGTTGAAATTATATATATTTCATGTAGTACTGCCCATTGGAAGCATCAGAAGATTGTGTTTCCCGAAGAACAATTTAAGCTAAATTTGCCTTGATCTTCAAATTCAAAAAGTTGCCACCCCCTGACTCTTAATGCATCATGTTTCGTTCTGGAGCATGTTAAAGATACAAATAGAACCAGGATTTTGGTACATATTGTCTTAAAGGTGTCTAGTGTTAATATGAATTCATAATTATTCAAATTTATTGAGTGTGATCATCAGCCTCATCGTGAGTAATTTAGCATATTTTCCTTTTTGTCTGAACTATTACTATTAAACTATAGGAGTCATTTCTCTATAATGGCCACAGACCTCCAGTGTCCAGCAGTCAGTCAGTCAAGCTCTCCGCTCAGCGCCACTGTGCTGGGCCGTTATGAGAAACATGTCAAGCATCTGTGATGAGGAGACAGGGAGAAAAACTAATAGCACTAATCAGACTAAATCTGCCCTTATTATCTCAGCTCTGAGTGATAAGGCAAGTGGAGGGGCTGTGGTACCCAGACAGACTGATGGGAAAACTCGCCTGGATGATAAAGTAAACAAATCTATGAAACCAGCTTTCTGCTCAAAAATCATCACTTTGTCGATATAAAACATATATTTTAGTGGCTTCTAAATATAATCCTAATCTACCACTAGTTTTAAAGGGCTCTTATTTTACCCCTTTTACAAGGTGTCTTTGGTGTCTCCAGAAGGTGTAAACTTTCAGCTCAACCTATCAGATCATTTATTAAACCCTGCTGAAAATGTTAATTGTGGGGTCAGAGGAGAGTGTAGCTCTTTTTGTAGCCTGTGCCTTTAAATGCAAATGAGCTGGTTCTCCCCGCCCACTGTTCCAACGTGTGTGTCTGCTTCTCCTGCATTAAACAGCAAAGGAACAGAAACAGACACAAATGAAAGAGAGATACAGTTAAAAATAAAGAGCCCTTTAAAACTAGTAGTAGATTAGGTAGAAAAAGCTTGCTATGTTAACAATCACAAGTAATTTTTTTATTTTTAAAAGCTACTAAAGTATGTCTTATATCGACAAAATGATGATTTTTGAGCAGAAGGCTGGTTTCATAGATTTGTAAGACTGAACCAGGATGCTTCCCAAATGGTTAATTGATGTATTCGTTGTGGAGTTCATTCAAGCCAATGATGAGTCACACACAAATGTCTTTACAAAGTTTGCAGTACACACACACACACACGCACGCACGCACGCACACACGCATGCACGCACGCGCGTTTAACACGTTATCTACTCATGGTGAAAGTGACAGGCAACATGTTGATATACACTGCTGTAGGGTTTTTCGTGCTACTGTACAAAATAAACCTGATTTAATGTCCACAAACCAGTATTCTTGTTGTGTGATTGAAGTGTCCTCGTTTATAGTTGTACAGACACTATGTGGCTCTGCTGATTCCAGCAATTAAGAATTAGATATACATTTTATGGTCTTCTCTTTATTACAAACATGGGCTGCTTTAAAAATTATTTAAACTTATAAAACTCATTTCTGATGTGCAGCTAACCATAGATAGTTGGAACTGATCTTTTAATTCTGGTTTCTTTGCAACTCCTGTCTTGTGGATGTGATTATATGTGTTACTATGGAGACATGTTAATACAAGCCTGTCAATCAATTAGGTGGGCGGGAAAAACTGTACTGCTACATCATGTTGTGGTGGGCCTCCAAATCGCTAGGATTTGGATCCTATTTTAACATCAGGAAATGTAAAAAAAGAAACTTGTTGTGTTTAAATCACTCCAATATGACTGTGGATACCCTAGACCTACATATGGTTCTGTCCAAAGTTGATTTTGCATGATAGGTGCCCTTTAACATATTTAGGTGTGATTTTACAAAAAATGAATATATTTGTATTTTTTTTATTAATATAAAAATCGGGCAGCACGGTGGCGCAGTGGGTAGCACAATCGCCTCACAGCAAGAAGGTTCAAGCCCTGGCTGGGTCAGTTGGTGTTTCTGTGTGGAGTTTGCATGTTCTCTCTGTGTTGGCGTGGGTTTCCTCGGGTTCTCCGGTTTTCCCCACAATTCCAAAGACATGCGGTACAGGTGAATTGGGTACGCTAAATTGTCTGTAGTGTATGAATGTGAATGTATGTGTATGGATGTTTCCCAGTGATGGGTTGCAGCTGGAAGGGCATCCGCTGCGTAAAAACGTAACTGGATAAGTTGGCGGTTCTTTCCGCTGTGGCGACCCCAGATTAATAAAGGGACTAAGCCGAAAAGAAAATTAATGAATGATTAATATATAAATCATTGTTATGATCTTCATTTACATTAAATCATTAATCTGATGCTTTCATCCAAAGCAACTTACACATGAGGATAACAGAAACAATCAAAAACAAGTGCAACGATGATAAGATTCCTCTAACACATAGCAAGATTTTTTGCTAAATACAAAAGAAATTAGATAGAATAGACAGTGCTAGTAAAACGTGCTGTTAATGAAAGAATGAACGAATGAAGAAAATGTACAAAATGTTGTTTTATGTTTATTGTTATTATTTTTTAACTTCATGTCAGCCAAATCATTTAGTTTTGTGACTTTTTTATTAGTTTTTGAAAAATTTAAAGCATGCCTAGAGTTTTTATAAGATTTGATTTAGTTTAAGTTTCAATTATTTTAGTATATGAAATTAATCATATACACACATACATATTAATAGGATATTCAAAATTGTTTTTCAAAAGACTCACTAAACCCACATTTATTTAAAACACCAATACTGTGATATTCTGTTGCATTTTATATTTCTGTTTTCAATTCTATAACTTTTAATATATGTAGTTTATTTTTGTGATTCATAGCTGAATTTTAGGCAGCCACTACTCCAGTCTTAAATATTAAACTATTTAAAATTTCTATTTTTAAAAGTATTTGTGCCCCTTAATATATATATTAATATATATTAATATATATATTAGCACATATTTTTTTCCCAGGGTTTTAATGATTGAAAAGGGCCTTTCCCATATGCCCTTCTTGTCATCATGATAATACCATCAGCAAGCAGTATTTTTCAAGATACTGTCAGTTTTAATATTCACCACCAGTGATCGGCTTCAGACATTAACTCAGCTTTTCCTTTGAAATGGAGGATTATGAGTTCCAGGTTACTCCAGAGAAAAGTAGGAGTAACACAGGAGTGAGATGGAGACAGCCAGAAGGAGAAAAATCTGAAATATTGCCTTGTCTGGTTCATAAAGTTCAATGTCAACAATCCAAATGGATTTCTCATTCTCCCGTTGGTGATGGTATGTGGTGTGGTTTGACACGGCTTTGTGCAGACCCCGTACACACAAACCCCCCCCCTTCAGCCTCTCAGCCAGCCATCACTCAATCCTCTCCTTGTTATAGAGCTCATAAATGTCAAAAATATCAGAGCCATTACAGCAGTGCCTCCGTTTATCCGCGTTTTAGGAAAGCGATCTTCTGCAGGGCGATGATGGGGTGTCTGCCGGGTCATTTGGACTCTGTTGAAGCCTCTCGGGTTCTGCTTCGTGACAGATAAAGAGATGAAAATGAAGTATATTGAGCCACATAACTGTCAGGCTGATTTGCACAGCTTTTAATGTTGCCGTAGCTGCATTATTGTTCCGTGCTGAGGTTTTTCAGTCGCCGGGTTGAATGCGAGATCGCAGGTGAGAATATATTGAGGATATGGCTGATATTAATGGTCTGGCTTAGCTCTCCATTTGTACCAGCTTTGCAGCTCATAATGGGGCCTTCCTCTCCACATGGTTGCAATAATTGGAGGGCTTTCCTCAAAATCCAGCGTAAGGTGTTGTGTGAAGTGGCTGTAAAAATTCTATTAATGGGACAGTTTGAACAGACACGGACATTGAACTGATGTACTTTTTTCCTTTAGTGCAACTTACACTGGCATTTTGAGTACAAAAATATAAACAGGCAAAAATAGTTTAATCCACTCAAAAAAAAACCTCATTGGACAAACTCAATTTAATTGAGGGCAGTTTGTCCATCCAATGGAATCCAGTGGCTTAGCACCACTCAAAAAATCAATGCAATTTATGCATGAAATGCAACTTCATTCATTCATTCATTTTCTTTTTGGCTTTGTCCCTTTATTCATCAGGGGTCGACACAGCAGAATGAACCGCCAACTTATCCAGCATATGTTTTACGCAGCGGATGTCCTTCCAGCTGCAACCCATCACTGGGAAACACCCATACACTCTCATTCACACACTTACACTACGGACAATTTAGCTCACCCAATTCACCTATAGCGCATGTCTTTGGACTTGTGGGGGAAACTGGAGCACCCGGAGAAAACCCATGCGAACACGGGGAGAATATGCTCCACACAGAAATGCCAACTGACCCAGCCGAGGCTCGAACCAGCGGCCTTTTTGCTGTGAGGCGACAGCGCTACCCACTGCGCTGAAATGCAACTTGGTCTGACTAAAACACTTTTATTAATTACAGTACAATTAAATGTTTTTATTCAGTGAATATTTTTACTCACACTCAATCATTTAATCTGAATATACATTATTTGGTAGAAAATCCTCATTCTAAAAAATATTGGTAAATTAACAGTCTTCTGTATTTTGGGATTAATGGATGTTTTTCATTTATTTTCATTTATTTATGAATTGCATTATGGGACTTGGATCTTTCCTCCAACAACAGGAAAGATGATAAATAGTTTGAAAAGGTGACTGTTTTGGACACTTTTTAATAGTTTGAATTGATATATTGCCTTGGTTGGTGATAAATTACTGTACAAACACCTGTTAATAAACTGCCAGTATTTGCCAGCACTACAAAGTACTTGTTATTCCTTATGCAAAATATTGTTTCAAACTCCTAAAACAACAATAACTTTGATAGTCACTTTGTTAAACTGGAGCGTTGAATCAAAAGTCAACAGAGCAGAGATAAAAGTCCCATAATGCAATTTAGAATGGTAAATAAAACAATGGTAAATAAATAAATTAAAACAACTGTGAATTACAAAATACAGAACCTGTAAACATATATATATATATATTTTTTGCTAAATAATACCCTTTTATGCATTTATGACAAGTACAAACTTCCTGTCACATAATGAAGCATATGGGCATATATAATCTCAATTGGGAACATTGACTTTTCACAGATTCACTATCGTCTAATACATATGTTTATACATCAAGTTGTGAAGCTAATAACATTGTAAATATTCAGTGTAATATGTATATACAATGCATCATCAGGAACCACATATATTAATTTTGTTTCTTGTTTATGTTTTTTGACTCTCAAAGTGCCTTTGAATTTAATGGATCACAAATAACCATGATAATGGTTTTGGCATAGTTTCAGCAAAAAATCCTTTTTAATGTTCTTCAAAAGAAAAAAAATCACCTACATCTTAAATCAACATTAGATAATCAAACACACGGGTTAAATAGGGGCCATCAAGCCACACATATAATAATATATATTTTAGAAATAATTATTTTTATGTTTTATGCTTATTTTTCCAACTGCATAAATGTTTTTGAAGCATAAAAGCCCCGCAGATACTCAAGCTGCTAAATAATACCATTTGGGGAGAAAAAAAAGAACATTTGTGGACATAATTTTCCCAATGTGGGACAGGTTTACAATCTCATGCTGGCAGAATATATTCCTGAAATAAACTTTCCAGTCTCTGGGAGTGAAAACAACTCCTTTTCTTTAGTGAGTGCTACTGGCCTCAGTCTGATATTCATCAGCGGGGATAACCTCTGACCCCTGGAATCATGTGATGCTGAGTGCTGGGGATCCTGCTGTAGCCAGACAGTCTGACTGTGTGGCAGCATCTCTTCCTCGCTTACGTGCCCTCATCTTTCTCTTTTCCCCCTCCACCCTCTTCCTCCCCCATTCTGCGGTCAGGCTCAACAATATCACTGTGTGTTTGCTTTGTAAATATTCTTTCACACCACCCTCTCTCCTCTTAAACGACTTCAGCACCAAAAGAAAACCCTGAGTCTTTGCAATTTGGTGAACTTTGTAATAGTGTAAAACACTTTACTGATTATTTGTGAATACATCAGTCTTGCTCATCTTATATTGAAATATTTTAAACTGAAAGCTGTTTAGATGACTGCCTTAAAGAGACAATTCACCCCAAAATTTAAAAGTACTTGTTATTTACTCAGGCGGCACGGTGGCTCAGTAGTTAGCACTGTCGCCTCACAGCAAGAAGGTCACTAGTTTGAGTCCCGGCTGGGCCAGGAGGCATTTCTGTAAGGAGTTTGCATGTTCTCCCCGTGTTGGCGTGGGTTTCCTCCAGGTGCTCCGGTTTCCCCCACAGTCCAAACACATGCACTATAGGTGAATTGAATAAACTAAATTAGCAATAGTGTATGAGTGAGTGTGTATGGGTGTTTCCCAGTGCTGGAAGGGCATCCACCGCGTAAAACATAAGCTGGAATAGTTGGTGGTTCTTTCCGCTGTGGCAACCTCCGAAATAGAGACTAAGCCGAAGGAAAATGAATTAATTAGTTTAATTTGCTCAAACTCATTTCAAATGCTATGGAAGTCAGAGGTTATTGGTTTCCGACATTAATCAAAAGGTTTTATTTTGAAATTTTTAAACAGTCAAAAAGAAACTCAAAGATTCCACTCAAGGAGCCACATGAGTCTGAGTAAAGGCAAAAAATCTTTAAGGCAGTCAACTCAATAGCATTTAAAATATTACAAAATCATATTAGCGAGAGCACTGTATTCACAAATAATCATCAAGTGTTTTACAGTAGCTTGATTTACAATATTCTAAGATCAGGTAACTTATATTCTGCTTTTCCGTCCAAAATTTGTTCCAAACAAACGTGATTTAAAAAAAAAAACAAATTAGTTGAATAAATTATTCAATGACTCAATGATATATATATATATGGTGTGATAATGGCTCAACAGCATGTACTGTACACTTATTTGTTAGTACGTTTACTTTAACATTAGAGTAGCACTTTGTATTCTTTGATACATATGAAAGATCCAATGTATCAATTGCCAAGGACTGACAGCAGTCTTATTTTTATGAGTGGTTATTGTTCTGTGCCATGTTGTGAGAAAGGGGACCAAAACAAAGCAGGTCATGGATTCCGATCACATTCATAGTTGCCATCTACATCCTTTTCATTTGCTTGCTTTCCTACAATTTAAAAATTAAAAAAGTGAGTAAACTCATTGCCTTAGGTGACAAGTTGAGCTTACTTAAAAAAGTGAGTAAAACCACTGTAACTGGGAACTGTTAGGTTGACTTAATTTTTATAATTATTCACATTTCCCTAATAATTTTAAGGTAACAGCTTTACTCACCTTTTAAGTAAGGCCGGCTTATCACACTCACTTTTTAAAGTAAAGCCGATGTACACTCAAAAAAAGATATTTTTGCTTCTTGTTCAAACTACTAATTTAAAATGAGCTGAATCAACACAATTCTTATGTTTTTTGGCACAGCTTCATTGTTTTGTGTTCAATCCACTTAAATTTGTAAAAACAATTAAGTTAACTTAATCGATTTGTGTTGAGGCCTCACAGTGGCGCAGTGGGTAGCACGTTCGCCTCACAGCAAGAAGGTCGCTGGTCGCTGGTTCGAGCCTCGCCAGTTGGCGTTTCTGTGTGGAGTTTGCATGTTCTCCCTGTGTTGGCGTGGGTTTCCTCCGGGTGCTCCGGTTTCCCCCACAAGTCCAAAGACATGCGGTATAGGTGAATTGGGTAAGCTAAATTATCCGTAGTGTATGAGTGTGATTGGGTGTGTATGGATGTTTCCCAGAGATGGGTTGCAGCTGGAAGGGCATCCGCTGCGTAAAAAAACATATGCTGGATAAGTTGGCGGTTCATTCTGCTGTGGCGACCCCAGATTAATAAAGGGACTAAGCCGAAATGAAAATGAATGAATGATTTGTGTTGAAAAAGCATGAAGGAATTGTGTGGAACCCAGCGTTTTCTTTTACAGTGTATCATTTTAAAAGAAATGGGTTTACTCACTTTTTAAAGTAAAGTCAACTAATCACTTTAAAATCAATGGGTTTACACACTTTTAAAAAGTCAACTAATTGCTTTTGTACAGTATATTGCTCAAAAGCCATGCAAATTAAGTTTACTGACTCAGTAGTACTCATGTGTCAAACTGAGCCCTCATCACGTAGAGCGTGATGAGACAAGAGTCAAAGGGTCTCGATGACATCTGAACAAGTGGACACTTCTGAATGCATGCTAATAGCAGACAGAAACATGGCCACCGTATCTCTGACATGGCTTCAACAAAATCTGCTTTTGCAAATACTAGCAATTTAAACTTTTACTTGCATTTTTCTTGTGCCACTTTTGCTGCGCCAGATCCATCATCATATCCATTTCCCAGAAAATCTGCGGCTGCAATACTGTTAATTGTATTAAGCAGCACGCACTGAACAAACTCTGAAGCATTCCACATATATTAGTCATATTACAGTACTAGTACTGGAAGCTGGGCTGTTTGGAGTAGAGCATGAGACAACATGTTTGGCTGTCGAGCCCTGTTGTGGATAGGAGTGCTGGTGTAATTAGCGCTCTGTGATATAATAGTGCACAGTCACACCCCCCCGATTCCTCACAAAGCCTTTCAGAGCGAGAACAAGCAAAGCATTGGCAATATGGCATTGAGGTCTCAGTCTGGCCAAAAAGCCTGAACGCCCCGTGACGGCTGGCCATTCACCAGCGGCCCATATGAACCCACAAGTGGCTCCCAGCTGTAGCGGGGGCCTTAAAGAGACATGCTGTGCTTAACTTGCTCTAGCTCACTTGCTTGTCGGAGAACATGTGTGAGGTACGAGGGAACAGGTTTGTCTTTGATGAGAGAGTTTGTTTTTGGTTCTCAGTGAGGAGAGAGAGGTGGCGTAGTCTGGCCACTGACGTAGCCGGGACCGCGTGGGGGGTACAGCTCCTGTGCCGGGACGACTGCCCTGTGGATTTAGCTCTCTGTGGACATGTCTAGATACTGTGTCTTTATTTCCAATGGCCAGCCCGCTGGACAAGAGGCCTGTACTGTGTGTGCTCTCCCCGAAATGAATGCTGCTCTGTTAGGACTTTTCCAAACCGTGCCAACTGTCCTCTGCCTGTCTGATGTTTGCAATGCTGACCTAACACACATAGCTTAACGTACCAATTAGGGGGCGTGATGACATTTCGAAAAAGGATTTTGGTTAAAGAGATGCAACTGTTTTGACTCGGTGTGCTGCGTAAACATCCCATAATTCAGCTGGCTTTATATAAATGTTCCTTTAATATGACCCGTGTGGAGGCGGCATCAGTCACGGACATGCTTCATCAAGTCACTGTTTTTCCAATAAGGAGAGCCTACATTTTTTAAGACTTCTGTGTTTCTGTGATAATTAGAATTTGTTTCACACCTACAGAAAGATCAATACATTTTACGTGATTCATTCATTCATTCATTCATTCATTTTCTTTTTCGGCTTAGTCCCTTTATTAATCAGGCGTCGCCACAGCGGAATGAACTGCCAACTTATCCAGCATATGTTTTACGCAGCGGATGCCCTTCCAGCCGCAACCCAACACTGGGAACACCCATACACTTGCATTCACACCCACACATACACTACGGCCAAGCTTACCCAATTCACCTATACTGCATGTCATTGGACTAAGGGGGAAACCGGAGCACCCGGAGGAAACCCACATGAACACGGGGAGAACATGCAAACTCCCCACAGAAATGCCAACTGACCCAGCCGAGGCTCAAACCAGCAACCTTCTTGCTGTGAGGCGAACGTGCTACCCACTGCGCCACCGTGTCACCCTTTTACATGATTAAATACAATTTAAATATAGTTTGAGTTCTGACTATGTTTGTAGAGCTGTATATTTTGATTTGTCTAAAGAAGACAGCTCATAAGAGTCATTAGATTAGTGAAGTGGACTACTCTGTCTATGATTGATCTGAAAAAACTAATTTACAGTCTTCTGATTGAGAGATTGGACTTCTCTGGTCACAATGGATGTTTTTGACTCACCAAGAAGAAATGACTCATATGAGTCATTTGATTTGGGAATTGGTTTACTCTTGTCATGACCGATGTGAAAGAACTGATTCATAAGAATCATCTGGAAATTGTGCTACTTTGGTAAAATTGTATGTTTTTGAGTTAACAAGTACGACTGGCCCATGAGAATCATTTGATTCAGGAATTGTCTGGTCAAGCTCTATGTTTGTGATTCACCAAAAAGAAATTATTCTTTTGATTTAGGAGTTGGCTACTTGGGTCACACTGTATATTTTGATTTACCAAAACGAACAGACTCTTAAGAACAATTTGATTCAGAAATCGGTGTACCACTCTGTTTGCTAGTTGAACATTTGTTTTTGAAATTGTGCCACACTGGTCAAGGTGTATGTTTTTGATTCCCCAAAACATCAACCTGCCTCAAGAGTAATTTGTTTTGGGAATCAGCCAACACTTGTGCTGTTGTATGTTTGTTTTGGCTTGCAACCCATATGTAACTCAAGAGAAATACATTTTTGCCATTATTTTGTGCTACATGGTGATTTTAAGTGCATCACATCATGAAATTACATTTGTAAGTAAGGTGAAATATTGATTTCTTGGGTGTAGGGCTGAAAATAAACAGCATCAAAACAGAAAAGCAGCACAGAGAACAAGCAACTACAAAATGCAGCTAATTTGAAAGAATTTGGAACAAACCTACTATAAGTAGCTACATACCGCAAATAATAGTTTCCAACAATGAATAACTGCACAAATATACTGTAGGCAGTTAAAATAAACGAAAACCCATCTTGGCGCCTTCACCATCTGCAGTGAATATAGGAGTGGAGAAGGCGGCCTTGCGCTGTTCAGGCCCACAACCTGATTAAGTCCACAAAGTAGGCCCGAGGTTGGAGTCAAAATAAGTGTCAAGTGAGCGTGCTGCTAATTATGCCTTGACTATTACCTGGACTGACAGCAAGAGAATGGGAGAAGGGGGTGGGTCCGGAACATTCAGTCAAGCAGAAAGTTCCCAAACGCTGAGGCTAACACAGGTCAAGTGATTTGGCGCCTCGGGTGTATTAAAGCTATTTACAAGAGGCAGAGGGATTTATGGTGCTTTTGCACAGTCTGTTCTTTTATATGACCTGGCACTAGGTGGTCATGCTTTCTGACCCACTCAATCATTATTTCGACCCAATAAAAATCGTTCTTTTCATATGTATTTAGGTTGTTTTAAAGGAGCTAGAAGTGTTCGGCGAGAGAATTGCTTCTCTGGGGGCAACATAATCTCAGTCAGACTGTCTTTTTTCATAATGACTCTATAAATAACACGTGAGCACAAACATGTTTTCTTGTGAAGTTTCACAGTTATACAGTGGGGTCCACAAGCTACTGAAAATCAAAGTGTTACTTCGTAATTGATTGTTATGATAATGATTGTCATGTAAGAACTGAAAGCGTTTTTTTTTTTTAAGATTTTGCACAACTCAAATAATTTTGGACGTTGATCCTCTGTACAGACCCTCAGTTTGAAGCTTAAGATAAATCGAATGAATCAAATTGTAGAGATCATGAAGCCTACATGAAAACCAAAGGACTAACCAAATAGACATTCTGAAACTATGTAGTCAATTTATTCATTCATTCATTTTCTTTTCGGCTTAGTCCCTTTATTAATTTGGGGTCGCCACAGCGGAATGAACCGCCAACTTATCCAGCATATGTTTTACGCAGCGGATGCCCTTCTAGCTGCAACCCATCACTTGGAAACATTCATACCCACTCATCCACACATATACACTACAGACAATTTAGCTTACCCAATTCACCTATAGCGCATGTCTTTGGACTGTGGGGGAAACCGGAGCACCCGGAGGAAACCCACGTCAACACGGGGAGAACATGCAAACTCCACACAGAAACGCCAACTGACCCAGCCGAGGCTCGACCAGCGACCTTCTTGCTGTGAGGCGATCGTGCTACCCACTGCGCCACCGTGAGGCCCGTAGTGCGAACAAATGTATTTTATTTTTTAGATTTACAGTAAAAGTACTTTTTGTAGTTTTTAAGTTTGAGAGTAGCCTAGTCTATAGAGTAAGAGTCTAAATTAAAAACATTCATTCATTCATTTTCATTTCGGCTTAGTCCCTTTA
>CAIGQW010054382.1:4650158-4660530 GCA_903798125.1 Danio choprae
TTTTTTTTTTTTTTAATATATTCTTCAGCATAAAAGTGTACATTTTTAACTTGAGGCTGTGTAAATAATGACAGAATTGACATTTCTTTTATTCAGCTACCCCTTTAAAGGGTCTCATATCCTTGGCTATGAAGGTTTGTGTTATTCCTAAAGGGGCAGTTACTAAAAAGGACAACACTGTCATAATTACTCTCATGTTGTCAAGTCTTTATGACTATTTCTTTCATGAGACACATTTTGAAGAATATATTCCACATTGTATGGGGACTGAGGTATTCAAGCTTCAAAAAATAAAAATAAAACACTATAAAAGTCTCATAAAATAATGTGAGAACTTTCAAATGAATTAGTTGATTCACTTTGTAAAAAACAAATAAATAAACTATGAGTATGAAGACTTTACATTTGAATTAGCTATACTTTGATGCTGTAATTTGAGTCTTGTTTTTAATTTCTATTTAAAAACATAATAATAAACTCTTTCATTCATTCATTCATTTTCTTTTCAGCTTAGACCCTTTATTAATCTGGGGTCGCCACAGCGGAATGAACCGCCAACTTATCCAGCATATGTTTCATGCAGCGGATGCCCTTCCAGCCGCAACCCATCACTGGGAAACATCCATACACACTCATTCACACACATACACTACGGACAATTTAGCTTACTCAATTCACTTATACCGAATGTCTTTGGACTGTGGGGTAAACCGGAGCACCCGGAGGAAACCCACGCCAACACAAGGAGAACATGCAAACTCCACACAGAAATGCCAACTGACCCAGCCGAGTCTCGAACCAGCGACCTTCTTGCTATGAGGCGATTGTGCTACTCACTGCGCTACCGCATCGCCCATAAACTCCTTCTCACATATGCAAAAAAATCATGATTTCCCAATAATTAATTATAAACACCCTCAATTTGAGTTTATTTTCAATATACTTTTAAACTATTGATAGTTTTCTGTTCTTCTTGAAGCTTGAATGTTTCAGTGTCTGTCAATTGTATTAGAATGGATAGCAGCATTCAGCAAAATGATCAAAGTCATGGAGGTTTGGAACAACCCAAGCCATAAATAATGACAAAATGTGGATTTTTGAGACGACTCCATGACCTTTATCTGCACACAGCTGTATTGCTTGCACATTTTATTAAAATTTAAAGAGTCTCAATAATAACCTACTATCCGTGATTTAATAATAAAAGACCAGAAGACTGAAAGAGAAGCAACTTTATCCTTGAAATGACTCAACCAACAATTTATTTTGGCATTTTTGAAGTACAAGAACCTTTTCAAACATTACAAGTTAGATTGCAAGTACAAATGATCGATACAAAATTAGAAAGTTGTTCAGATTCACAAGGGGGCAGAAACAATTTGTTAAAACACCAGCACACAGGAGTTAGTGATGAGGTAAAGAACCAGATCGAAACCGCATTACCTTCACATTCACCTACAGAAAACACACTCTATATTATCGGAGTATCACAACATCGGCGAGATTGTAAAAACAGGACCAAAAAATGCGTACTTTGTCACAACCATTTCTTGACTTGGAATTTTGAAAGATTCTGTTAAAATATTAAATCTGCTTTGCTATATAGAAATATTTAAAGCTGAACTACCCTATGTGGCGACGGAAGGACATTGTGTAAAATAGTGCCGTGTGTATTTCAAGATATTTCAACAACTGGAGATGAGTGTAAAGTCGTTGCTTGGGTATCTTGAGTTTTGTTCAGTTTTTCCTGCATAGTATATTAAGTTTTATCAAGGATCTTGTGCATTTGTGACAGATGCCTTTTTTAACACATTGAAAATGTCATTTAGTGAATGTAATTTCTGTGCATTTATGCTAATCATTTCCACCATACAGTCACAAACAAAATTATTAGCTCTCCTGTGAAATTTGAATTTCTTTTCAAATATTTCTTAAGTGATGTTTAACTGCGCAAGGACATTTTCATACTTTTTTATATTGTATTTTTCTTCGGGAGAAAAAGTCTTTTTTTTTTTTGTTTTTATATTATACTCTCTAAACTTTTTTAGTTTTTATATTATACTTATAAATATATAACTATTATACTTGGTTATATATTTTACTCTCTATTAAACAACACTTGAAGAATATTTGAAAAAGTATGATAATTTCACAGGATGGCTGTAAATTGATCTTCAACTGTATGCGGTATGGTTCGATTTTTTTTTATGAATGTTTGACTAACTACAATGATTACAATTGATCATTTAGCAGGGGTTTGCCTGAGCATGTGTCTGTTACATTTCAATTCCAAGTTAATCTGTGTGATTATGAAAGAAAATCCATGTGAAATAAAAACACAGAAACTGCAGGAATAATTGAATAAAGTATCTGCAGCAATAGATGTTTTCTGTTTAGCTCTGCTGAACTTTTTTTTTTCTTTCGAGAAACTGTTCAGGTGACAGTTACAGTATATATGGGTCAAACACAAAAGTTTTTTTTTTTTTCAAGCATCACGGCAATTAGTATAATACAGCTTTAAAATGTTTTTACACATTAGAATGGGTCCTGATTAAATTGATTAACTGTTTCCGGGTAAAGAAACAATTTTACCTTGATTTACTGAAGACACATACTTTAATGTCATTCAGTGTAACAGTTTAGGTCCCAAAAGTCTTGTTCAGTCTCAAAATACCAATTTATTTACATTTTGTGTCTTAAACTTTGCCCATTTGACCCATTTAATCATTAAAAAATATTATATTGTGTATGCTAGTTTATTCTTTTATATATTTTAATACGTAAAATCAAAAATAATTATGTTACCTGTTATTTACTTTAATGTAAGTTACGCTGAATGACAACAAAGTATTATTTCAATGATATTTGAACATTTTTATGTTATTTGAATCATTCCAGTAGACCCTTTAAGATATTTTTTCTCTTTTCAATATTTAATTTGACTCCAAAAAGTTCTGTCTCGTCTTTGACCCATACAGTATAATAAAATGTTTGTTTATGCATATATTTCCATGCCTTACAGTACTGCTGGATCCAGACTGTACCATTCGCCTTCTTTTTATCCTACGCATAACCATTACGGTGTATTTTTTATCATTAAATAAAACAAAACAAATATGTGTGATTCTGAAGGCAAATGTTAGTTAATTACCTCTAAATCTATTTTCTAATATCAACCCTGATCTTCTATACAGTACACAATATGAAGCATACATTACATATGCAAGACATTTTCCAAGACAACAGGTCAAAATATGGAAAACCTTGACAGTTTAATGCACAATAAAATGACATGTCAAAAGATGGAGATGTCAGCGGGATATTGAAGCAGCGGGATAGCTTCAAACAGGAACTCAAATGCTATTAAAAGCAGTGCTACTAAGATACAGAAACACATCTGCACCTCTTTAAATGCCATTACACCAATGAAAAAAAAACATAAATCAAGACGCATCTCTATGAATACTTCAGCACTTTTACCTTAAATGCCCACTTCTTTTTACTCCTGTTTGAATATTAACGCAATCACGCAAATATATTCAGCTACATGTGAAGCGTCGAACTGAACTTTCTTTATATGTAAACCGTCTTTTCTTTTGGCAAGAAATAAACAGATAGGAAAAGTTTGTTGTGCTCTGATCCTTTTAGAGAGTCTCTTTTCACACATAACATTTACACGACATCTATAAACTGATAAATATACGAATATTCTTCATAAAACGTTTACCTCCACACAGGTTTCATACGAGGATTCCACAAAGAAAATGTTTTGTTGGTAGTATACAGCACAAGACCCATCCATTTTCCTCTTTTCTCCTACAAAACATCAAGCTTTTACATGCCAGTCCTCATTTTTAGAATTTCCAGCAGTTCTAAAGTCTCAAGATCTTGCAACATTGCGTGGAAACTCGTCTCCACGCTTTTAGAACGCAGCATCAGATTTCAAACGCTTGAGGAAAATTCATATGGAAAGAAACATCTCCGCTGACGATATCAAGCTATTCTAGGAACACAACGTTGCCATTGTAGGTGCAGAGGTTTGTACGAAACCTCAGATTATCGACTGAGAGCAGCTTGAACGTGAGGAACATCAGTGGGGCAAAGACAGCCAGGTCTGGTCTTAGCTCAGTGTTTGGGAACCATCTAAAACAACCCATATATGGGGAGGTGGAAAAAGCTCTCGCTTTCATCGGACGGACAGACGGACGGACAACTGCGTGGATGCCGAGCCTGGAGTTTATTTAACATATGGCTCTGATCAAGGACTGGCAGGAGGTTTGGGGGAAGGACAAGACCCCTGACTGTCAAAACTAGCCGTTCTGGCTTTCCACTGCAAGAAAAGACACATGGAAAACACAGCAGTCATTACAGCATTAGAGATAAAAGCAGAAGAGATGCATCCTGTAAACTGCCCTTATTGAAGAGATTGATTGCCTGAAACTGATGTATCTAAAGTTACATTATAAATTACATGTAAAATATGTACAGATATATATAGTATTTTATATATTAAGACAAGATTAATAGCCCTCCTGTGGAATTCAATTTGTGAAGTGTTATTAAACAAAGCAAGGAATTTTTACAGTATTTCCTATTATATTTTTTCTTCTGGAGAAAGTCTTATTTCTTTTAATTTGGCTGGAATAAAATAAAATTGAACACTGCTAAGGTCAATATTACATGACCCTTAAAGGGCACATATGATGCAAAATCAACTCTTGGAAGCTAATATATAGTAAAGTGTGTCCACAGTCATATTGAAGTGATATAAACACAATAAGTCTCTTTTTTTAATTTCCTAATGTTAAAATAGGATTCAAATTCCCATATTCAGAAACGTACAGTATAATAAATAATCTGATGGGTATTTTGAGCTGAAACTTTACAGACACATTCTGGAAACACTAAAGACTTAGTCTTTTTAAAATAGGTGCCCTTTAATATATATTTTTGATTGGCTTCCAAACAAACCACTGTTGTCCAATGACTTGCCTAATTAACCCAACTTGCCTAGTTACCCTAATTAACCTAGTTAAGCCTTTAAATTGCACTTTAAACTGAACACTACTTGTGCAAAATAATTAGTAGAATATTATATAGTGTCAAATACAATATATTTATTAGAAATCTGTAATCCAAACTATTATGTTTAAATAAAATGTGTTTTAAAACAATCTTCTCTTTGCTAATCAGCACTTATTTGAAAAAGAATACAAATTTCACAGGAGGGCAAATCTAACTCAGTAATTATGCCTCACTCAAGCAAACTGCATACATGAGGCTGTAAATGATTGCATTTTTTGCTCAACAGAACATACAAAAATGTTTTATATGTATGATGTCCATCAACATTAATAATTGTTCTTATAATAATCAACAATAACAGTAACAAAAATTGTTAATGACATTTATTGACACCAGTTTTCTAGTATTCTGATTGAAGTCATTTAAATTGTTCACTTTATGTACAGTACTTGACATAAGAGTTCAAAAGGTAATAATAAAACCCCTCACAAAGGTGAAAAAAAAGCCCATTAAAATCAATACCTTGTACAAACAATACCCCTTAATGGAAAAGTTCATTTCTGATCCGGGTGCACGTCAAACTTATATATAGAAGATTATAAACAGCCAAACGACTAACTAAATTAATCAAATAAAATAAATCAAGAATTTAGCAGGGATTAATGCCCTAAATGAAAGACATTGGTAGAAAAATGTTGAATAGAACAAAGAAAATAAAACAAAACACTGAGCACTTGAAAAGGCATCATCATTATTTTAATGTATTCGTTCTTGTCATCTCTAACATGTATCTTTTGTAAAGATCTCTTCTCTCATGACTGGCATGAGGGCAGAACAACCAGTCACTCATATCAGACTGACCACAAGGATCCAATCAAATCCCAATGAATGAAATCAAGGCCTGCCCCTTTTCATTTTTCCTTTTTGATGTAGAAGGTAAACTTTATATTTCATAAAAGGATTAGAAAAAGATTATCACAACCACATATTAATCACCAACCTGACTTTTATCGCACTTCTAAGGAATTATTTGCATTTTAAAATGAAAAATGCTTTGGTACACTAATTTATTCAGCTTAAAAGGCTAACACTGTGAGCAAGGCTTGACTTAATTAGAAGGAGCACAAATGTTATTAATAGTGGCTTCTAACATGATAATACTATCAGAACCGAAAGCACAACTATATATCATTTAGACGCCCAGTTTTTTTTTTCTTTCTAATTAATAGTAAATAATTGATGTAAGTTTGTTGAAAAAAGAGAGACAGTATATTAAAACAGCATATCATTATTTGTAAACAGCACAAAAACATAATTAAAATCAACAACGAGAGCAAAATGTGATAACCTAACATTCGCAATAGGCCAAATTCTTTATTTCCGCCTCATGATAAACTCTTGACCACCGGTAAGAAAAGAGGACAGAATTTCAGTATGTGAATTAAAATCAGCGCTGACATATTCCGCTCATACATTATTCATCAGCACAAGTTTTAGGCTGTGACTGGAGGGATCTGAATATTTACCAAAAGAGATTGGCAACTGGTCAGAAATGAATTCTGGCAATCCAATTTGCATATGGAAATCTAGTTCTTAGTAATATAGAAACATTAATTCAGAGGGATATTCTATCCTCCACCCATTACATTTGTGTTTGCATTTGCTGGAGGGAGCTTACTCACCTCTTTTTCTGTTTTCTTGGACTCCAGCAGGGGGTGCCAGTGTGCAATTGGCTTACGGGGGTATGCAAGCATCTCATTCCAGTGGTCTCGACCCAAACCTTCAGCACCACAGCCCAAACGACACACACCTATTATCTCATTATGGCCCACACTGAAACAAAATGAACAACGGTTTGCTTTGGAATTTGAAAAAAATATATATTTTTGATATTCAGACATACTGTTTACTTTGTAAGTCTGCATAAGTGAAAAGCATTTCGCTAAAAGGTAATGATGTGATTTTAGCAGCATTGTATGTGAGTAAAAATATGCGTATGTTCCGTGAGAACAGCTAAAGGCCCACAGGATACAGAAATCAACATACATTTACCTCAGTGGTTTTGAACTTTACGTGAGTCCTTTTGTGAACCCAGTAGAGAAAAAGCACTACCTGACATATAATAAGTGTGTGTGTGTGTGTGTGTGTGTGTGTGTGTGTGTATGCTTGTCCTGGACACTCTCTGTATCACAAACAGACGGTTTGAGATGGCTAAAATGTATCCCTGGTTTTTTTTGGACGCATCTTTAGAGAGGTTAGCGTTGAATGCTTTGACACATGACCTTTTTCCTCTTCCTTTCTATTGTAAGCACATGTACTGTGATCATTCTGACATCTGCTGTTCCTGTTATACTAAAACATCTTGTACAGGTTGTTAAAACTACAATATTTTATTACTTCCCAGTCTGTGTTGCATGCATTGAGTCTCATGTACAAGTACATTAGAGAACATTAATTGTGTTAAATGTTAACATTGTTAAATTTTGTTATTGATTTCTCTCTTCTTTTTTAAAAAATAATGTTTTCCTGCACGAAATGAAAAAAAAAAGGCATAAAGCATTCACTTTTTAAGAAAACTTTAAACTCTAAGCCACACTTCATATGAGGTCTGAAAAGTTAGCCCTATTTTCAGTAAATGCATTAACTAAGAAATATACTTATTACAGTATGCAGTAGTAGAGCAAATATTGTTCTGTCTTAACAAACCATACATCTATTTATATTTTCAAGAAATTGAACCTCATGACTGGTTTTGTGGACCACTTTCACAAATGCTGTTTTCTCACATTTGCTGCGTCCGAAATTGCATACTTCCATTAAAAACAGTATGTGAGCCAAGTAGTATATCTGAATTTAGGCAAACTACTTCTCACAGTATGGGTCATATAGTACTTCTCACAGTATGGGTCATATAGTACCCATATGACCTACCTCCTACCTCCAGCAAGATTCTTGAGTACGCATCCAATGGACGCTATGATATCCCATGATGCAGCACGAGAGAATCCATAAATGGGAGAGAAGCGACGCAACTGATGCAGGTAGGGGTCAAGTGATAATGACAAATGGCAGATGTAGTACATCCAAGCTCCATTCATACTACTCACATTCATACTATATAGAACATAATTTTCTAACGTAAATTCTTGTGTAGTAAATTCTAATTCAAATGCAGTGCCTACTCGAGTAGTATGCGATTTCGGACGCAGCCATTGTCATTTTTTGGTGTGGATTTTGGTGTGGAATGCGCATAAATAATCTAAACATAGGATGGGGATGTTTGCTAACAGTTTACCCCTTTTTAACCCTAAAATAACAATGATTCAGTGTGAGTATACCCGGACCTCAACAGTGTTATTCTCGTTAACAATGAGTAAACTGATATTCACAGCACAAAAGTGATACTAGCAATAAATAAATTGAACTGTCCCTTTACATTTGAATGTAAAAGCGGGAAATGGCTGTTATTTTTGTGCAACTTACAGGTCATAATCCATGACTGAGATGTGCAAGCTGACTTGGTCCATGCTCTCAGGAGGGATGTCGAAGATAATGGCCTCATTATACGTGGGATTCAGGGTGTTTTTCTTTGTTGTGGTCTTCTTCTTTTTCAGACGTCTGCCGTCACAAATGAGGGATACTTTCACATAGGGATCTGCAGAGAAAAACAATAGCATCAGCTCAGCTCATTTACCCATTATTCATTTCACAGTTGCAGTCTGAACTTTAAACATATTGTATAGTCCACTGTTTTTAATTAATTAGTTCTCTAACAATACCTTGAAGTTGACAAGAGTGTCAGAGGAGAAGATTAGAAATGAATGCTGGGGATCTTCATTGAGACACCTTAATATTCACAGTGAATAGAGGGCTGTGGAGATTTGGAGCTTTAATGAAATGACTTGAGCGCTGATTCTGATATCAGAGCTGCATACTGATTTCCATCCCTCTCCATCATTGCGCCATTTGTCTGATCTGTTATGCTTGTGCATTAGTAAGCCATAAACTACTTCCAGCTCGCGTGGAACAAATCAGATGAGAAGTACTTCTTCTGACACCAAATTTGCTCGGGGCACTTCTTAATAGATATCATCCAGTATGTGCGCGAATTCAATTTTACTGCAAATGAAAAACGTTCACTCTTCAGTGGATTATAGTAAATGTCTGGTGTGCAACCCACTGTATCATTATAAGGAAAAAACATGGTAGTGTACATAAATTGTTTTACTAGAGCCTAAAATTCACATTCAAGACAATTCTACAGACTCCCTGGCTTAGCTCGCTGTGTGGTGCCACTGTTTTACCTCTGGGAAATTTTTGTTTATATTCACAGATCGAACAGAAGCCAATTTGTAACACGAAACAATGATTAGAACACGAAGGATGCTGGCATTAACCATATATGAGAAAACAGAAGAGCTGTAGAATCAAATTAAGCAATTATAGGGGACAGTGATGCCAGTTTTCACTCATGTTGTCCTCTAGGCAAGGAGAAAAGAGACTGATGTAAAACTAATACGTATAATTATATTTCAGGACATGTCATGGGGTATGATTAATTGAGGAATGCATGACTTTTTTACAAGTCCCAATATGGACATTAAATGAGAAATGATGCAAGAATTAACCTTTAAAATGTTTTTATTTATTTTATTTGTTATAAATATATAAAATATAATAAAATATAAATATAAAATATAATATAAATATAAAATAAAATATAATATGAAATATAAAAAAAAAATTCCAGAGCATTTTCAAGTATTAAAAAAACAAATATTGATTGATTGATTGATTGATTGATTGATTGATTGATTGATTGATTGACTGATTGGATGAACTTGCTTTCAATTTGTAAAATATTCTTCATTGTCTTATTTAATACTTCATTAATTTAAGAAAATTTACTTACCTGGTTTCACACAATCCAATTTACCAACATGCATGTTTAAATCCAAATAGATTTGCTTTAAATCTGACACGTTAACTAAATATTATTAGCTAGTCTAAATTACAGCTAGCACAATTAAGCACTTTAGCATTCTAAAAATGCATTCACTTCTCTACTTTTTACAGAGTGCTTATGACACATTTCACACCATCCTTTCCTTCTAATCTCACATCTGTATTTAGGTGTTCAAAGTCAGTGAAGCTCTGAAATGTGGTGAAATACTACCTGAGTATCCTGTAATATCCATGGCCTTCAGGTTCCTGCACTTGATGACTGTGAGTGTTAATCTGCCTGCAGTAGGTAGATAGCAGAGTGAGAACATGATCTCCCCGAGGTCCACGCTCTCCTGTCAGACACACACACACACACACACACACACACACACACACACACACA
>CAIGQW010054382.1:4681798-4719508 GCA_903798125.1 Danio choprae
AAGAAGAAGAAGAAGAAGAAGAAGAAGAAGAAGAAGAAGAAGAAGAAAGAATATAAAAAAAGACAATGAATGCGAAGAATACAAATAAGAAGAATACAAAGAAGAATGAGAAGAGAATTACAAAGAAGAAGAAAAAAACTGAGCCTTCAGACATAAAGTATAGAGATGAGAGCAGCTGTAATAAGTAATGGAAGATATTCAATTCTCTTTTGGAGCTGCCACTGCAAAAGCAAGATCACCTCTCCATTTAGATCTTGCCCTCTGAACGGTTAAGATCAGTTGTTCAGAAGACCTCAAAGACCTAACAGGTTTGTAGGAGCTCTGACAATGTGCTTATCACCATACAGTTTTTAGGAGCCATACCGTATATAATAACCAATGAACAGGTTTTTACATAAACATACATAGATTTGAGGAAACTAAAGCATTAGTAGAAGATAATGTTAGAGCGTTTTCTATCCCTTCCTGTAAAAACTGTCCATGTTCATTACTCACAATCAGTAACCCTCAGGCCGGCTCTGGATTAGGGCTCAACTGAAGGTCAAACACTGGGTTTTTGCAAAGATGAACCTTTGCGTATAACAATCATGTTTTTTGTAAATCGCTGACTAATCAGTTGCTCTGGTGGCTCGGGGTCCTGATTCCCTTTGGCCTTTGGCCTGTGACATGAAATAAACATCATGTCAGCACTAGAGAGAGCAATGCATCACTTGGCTGATCCGGGACTTGACAGCGGGAGTCACGGGGCTGTTGGGCGAAACATCACAGCGCATTAGTCTTGACATGAAGTGCGTGGGGAGTCTGTTTTGCACATATTCACTGTAGCCCAAACAGGGGAAAAAATCATGTTCAGCTAATGCGTTAAAACTAGGTCCGTGTTTAAAGCACTAGCTCAAGTTCTGTTAAAATGTGCTCATTTACACCGTTTCAAATTTCAATATAATGATTTTTGGTTTGACGTGGCATTGGGTAACAAGACACTATAGAATCGATGATTGATTATGCAGCTAACAACAATAAGCAATGCTACTTCCTTTTTCAGCAGCTGTTTTCCGGATATTATTGTTTTCCAGTAACAACCTATGTTGGTTAGTGAGTAGCAGCAATATAATGCATTCGATCACTCTGCATGCTTGGATATTTGAGCTAAACAAATAATCAAATGTGCTCATTATAGTACAATAGAAATAGAAATGCTAAGTAAGTAAATAAGTCTTCCCTTATTTGTGCACAGCCAAATCACTGGTGTTAAATTTTCAGAGTAAAATATTGGAGAACACACAGGGTGATAAAACAACACTGCTGTTGTTATTTGTAAGACAGTGTCAGTGTGAAATGTAAGTGTATTTTCACATTTTCAAAAACATCAATGGACCAGTTTGAATCAGTTTGTTTGAGCAATTGTTCGGGCAGTGTATTATGGTTTTGAACAAACAAACTGATTCACTGATTATATACACCATAATTCATAAACTAACCAGTTCAATTTGGTCATTATTGAAAACTAAATATGAAGAGAATCATAACACTATGAAAATCTTTTTAATTTTCTACAAAGGCAACAGCGTTTTCTACAATAAAATCAAATAAACATGGTAACTGTGGTATTTTTTATCTTAAGTCAGGGTCACACCAAGTCAACAGTCGGCTGTTGGGCTTCGGCTAATTGGTTTGGTGTTTCACACGTCGCCACTCGTGGGGTTAACGTCAGATCAAGTTGGCACGATTCAGCATGTAGAATTGCCATTGGTCATCAGCCGAAGAGAGTACTCTGACTGGTTATTCAGCAACGAATCAGAACGCAAGAACAAAAACTAAAGTGACGTACCCAAGTAAATAGTTCAAGCTAAAAAGGAACACAAAGAAGCCAGCTGTAATTTCACATTTCTCAAATATTTACAAACGATATGGATTATTATATTATCAGACATATTTGCACAAGCGAATCACGGTGAGTGACAATTACTCTGATAATAGCACAAAATTCTTTGTTTACGCTTTGTCTGTGCACATTTTATCTTCCGGTTTCCCTTTGTAGAATGGGGAAACAAAATATTGCCCCCCGCAGGTGCAGAAAGACACATCCTCTCATGCACGCTCAGAACGAACTTTCTCATTTCAGTGGGCTGCCATACGTTTGATGTGTTATTGTGTAATTTTTAGGCCCCGAAGAGACCAGAGTTCATACAGTACCTTACAAATCAGAACAGTCAGAATATATTCAGGATTATGGAAGGCAAACTGTGAATTGTGAGAGAAAAAGTTGCACTTAATATTTTTTGAATCCTACAGAAAAATAAATTGTCTTCCATAATTATTTCAGCATTTCACTACAGAAATTATTTTCTGATGAACTATCCCTTCAAACACCAGCACCTTTGCAACATTTTTCATTTACCTTGACCATTTAAATGTCTAGCAAGAATATGTTTCCTGGCCACAGGATGCTCTCCACACGGAAGATATTTTACAAATCTTGTCAACACCGAATGCATCAGCTTGAGCAAGTGTCCTGAATGCTGCTCGAGGGAGAAATTCCCATTAAAATAACATGAGGAGTAATACTGCATGGGTAAATTATTGACAGAACACTCCACAACCAAGTACACAAAAGGATACACAGAGCTTTCTTCCTCTGTGTGTGTATGTGACTATCATAAAAATGAGATCGATTCACGTTAAACAGCCCACAGCTGCCTTCCTCCTAATCTCACAGAAGTGCTGTTCCAATAAGTATCTGCATCTCTTTTCACGTTTTACCAGCCTGAATGATGCCATTTTCAATAATCTTCCACTCAAAAGTGAACACTCTGTCACCTCCAGACTGATCCTTCTCCCCCGGGGGAGAGTGTTACAGTGTTTTACAGCCAGGAGACAGACTGCTCCTTTAACAGTCCTCCGGGATTCACACAAATCTCACACCTCGCCACTCACATTCACCACCTGCCAGTACAGACTTTACAATTTACAAAATCCATAGTGTCTCACTTGGTTCACACATCCAGCTGTTACATGGGAATTCTTTACAGTTTTGCCTGCCAGTGACATCTGTGAAGTCCTAAAGCGCCCTGAAGGGATACTCTGGGCAACGGCTCAGCTCACACTGCCAGTTCATGTGTTGTGTTGTTAAAGGGATAGTTCATCCCTAAAAAAATATTTACTCACCATGTGGTTCCAAAATGTTAGCATACAAGAAGATATTTTGAAAAATGTTGGTAACTGGTAGCCACTCACTTTCAAAAAGTGGAATTGCTGGTTTCCAACATTCATCAAAAAACTTCATTCAACAGGTCCCATTTGGAACCACTATAGGGTAAGTAAATGATGTAAATGACAGAATTACAATTTGAAATTGTTTTTTTTTTTCATAAATGTTCCAAAACTTTAATTAAATTAATTAATAAAATGTAATTGTTTAAGCTTTGATTAATTGTTTAAGCTTTGTTTTGCTGTTTAGTTTGCTACGTTGTTGCAGTGTACTCTAGTCTTGGTCCCATTTCCAGGGAAAAAACTAAATCTGATCTCTGATGCTCTGATTTTTTTTTTTTATTAATTACCTGCCACTTACTGGGTTTGTTTTCTGATTCAAACTTTAAATGATAAAACTAAACACATAAATAGTTATGTAGGTGAAAGTTCAATTTAGGTGTACTTTAATTTGTTATCGCATCATGCATTAGAGTGGTAAATTATTATTTTTCATTATTGTCTATAGGCTACATTAGTTAATAACATGGGTTATCTCAATATTTAAATCAACATTGCATTATAATATTACACCACCCAAATATGTATTTACTTGCGTCTAATTCTCGTTGTCAGTGCAGACTTGTTTAGCTTATAAGCTATTGACTGTTGAAAGTGAAATAACAGGGCATAAAATAACAGGACAAAAATATTGTTGAACATAGACAATCATTTCATGATTATAGAGACTTCTTTGTTAACACAGTAGAATAATACAGTGAAATAATGTTCGAAATCGAAAAACAGAGGTCATGCATGGATAAAACCAGTGTTATATCCTGTTCACAATCAGAAAGATATAATGGGATGAGTTGAAAAAAAGTTTTCCATGCATGTCAATTATGTATGGATTTCCTCATACACAAACTATTAAAAACACAAATGTGGCATCTGAATAAAAAAATACAGAGCAGCGCAGAACGCTAATTCAGTTCAACGGGGTCTGCAACACCTGGATAGGATTCCTATTAGCATTCCTATTCATCTCAGTGCTGTTTGCATTTATTTCTGCCCACAATTGTTTCCAAACCATAAATACCACATTTATGCTCCTAAAAATAAATGTTCTTCATTGGCATCGATGGTTCAATGAAAAACCTTTAACATTCAAAGTACTTTTACGTGTAACGCTCCTTTGTTGACAGAAGACATGATGAGACGAACACGGGATATAATAACAAAACGGGTTTATTTACAAAAACACTTACTGATAACAAACACTGGATACGGGCAGACGGGAAAAGGACAACAGGACGAGACAACCAAAGTAACCAGACGACAAATGGACACAGACGAAAGGGTATAAATGGATAAGAGGATGATTAAACTAATGAGACACAAGGGATGAACACAGGTGAAACAAATGAACACTGACGGTGGCGGGAACAGGACAAAAGGAATCACATGATGACAACAACAGATGACGCGGACAGAACACTGACATTACGTTTCACAAAATATGTTATATTATTAAACTTTTCTTCACACTCTGAGAAAAATGGTTCTTTCAAAAACTGTTAGCTACAATGGTTCTCTATCTGGTATCTCTAAAAAACTCTATTTTGTTACCTTTACTTTTAAGAGTGCAGAGCTGCAAGAAAAATAATGTCATTACACTGCTGTAGGAACAACAATCCCTTTCTAGTCACTGCCCTGAGCTGTAATGTGAAAGGCAGCAGACTGGTTAAAATACAGCCCATTTCACTCTTCAAATGGCTCCTCAGATTTTGAAGAAGGCTTCAGCTGCATTTATTTATTTATTTTGTAAAGGCATTAACGTAATTTATGTCACACAGCTAGATGATCTTTGGAGTTTATCACACAGAGCATTTACACTGGAGTAAACACTCAGAACCCTGCACAACATTTCTATTCTAAGCTCTTAACCTCTTTACTGTTTGCTATCTGATTATTTTAAGCTGCTAAACGTCATGAACGTTTTTTTAGTTCAGTGATCCAGTACGTGAATGCATTCAAAAATCAGCCCAAAACATCTCTAAAGTAAAAGTCAACCAAGCCGATTACATTAGTGATGACAGAGTGAGAGCAGCGACTCGTGGCCTTTTTCCAGTGAATTGTTTATTTCAGTGTGTCGTCAACTCTGAAACACAAATAGTCATTTTATGCTTAAATATGCCTTTGTGCTGTATACTGTATGCAATATATTCTGAACAAAACATTCTACTACTGCACGGTGATATATTTCTCTAATAAAGTTTTGATAAATGTGGATTGTAATCAAGGTAAAGATTACTACAGTGACATTCAAAATTCATTATGCAAGTGTGAGTTTGTAATATCAGTACCCAAAAGGTTACTTTGGTTTTTATGTGTGCTTTGGTGTGCATAAATGTTTTAATTATACGGAATTCTTATCCTTAGGTAATTAGGATTCTTTTTGTAGTCTCCAATTGTCCCTGTTTGGAATGAAACCTTCATTAATCTTTCAAATAAATGCTTCCATCTGTTGATTTGCCTTGTTGGGTGTAGCACACGGTCACAAAATAAATGTGCTGAACAGGATAAATGGTGTAGAACTTAGTTTCATAATAAGTGCATGATTAACTGTGTTAAAAATATATTTAAATTATATTTATATTTATATTAAAATATATTTACATTTATTTTCTGACCATGTGCTACACCCAACAAGGCAAATCAACAGATGGAAGCATTTATTTGAAAGATTAATGAAGGTTTCATTCCAAACAGGGACAATTGGAGACTATATATATATTATAAATATATTAAATAAATTGGCCACAGACAAAATGTTTACTAAAATGAAATATTAACTGGATATACACACATGTTGTGTAAAAAAACCTTTTTGCCTGCAGATTGTTAATTAGTTACGAACAATATATCTACCAGTTGAGCGAACACTGACAAACTAACTAGAATTTGTTTTTATTTAATTTTTTTAGTTTTGGCTTTGTATGTAGCTGCATTCTATTTTTAAGTTGAATCAAATTAGCTTTGTTAAAATTATGTCAACTTACATCAATTAAACTCATTAAAACATTCAAATGTTGAAATTTCTACAACTTAAAAATCCTGAAAAATTATTAACTTATTAAAATAAAAGTTAAAATAACAAAATATATGTTGACTTTTTGGTCATGAAAATTTTGAAAGTGTATAAAATAAAAAAAAATAAAAAATAAAATAAAATAAAATAAAATAAAATAAAATAAAATAAAATAAAAAATAAAATAAAATAAAATAAAATAAAAAATAATAATAATAATAAAATAAAATAAAATCCTCCAGGTTTGTTGTGAATTGGCCTTAGGAAAAATCAGAAAGCGAAAAATAAGTAAAGAAAGTGAAAAAAGCACTAAAACAGGCACCGACTCAGGGAAAAAAAGAACCCTGTAGTGAGGCTAATCAACCCCAATCATGTCAGGGAAGAGTGTTAATCTGCACATGATCTGCTCTGTAATCACTAAGCATCTGCGTCCACTGCAGACTCAAGATGGAATAAAACAAGTGGTTAAGTGTCACGGCGGACATGCACAGCATTACAAAGCACTGAACACAGTCGTGAAGATCTGCTCTGCTCCACCATCAGCACCTAAAACACTTTCTTCCACATGCATAATGCAACACTATTGATTTATGATAGCGCTGTATATTTGGGAGGTGATAGAGCCAAAGTTTGCACTGCACTGCACAAGACTCTCTCTCTCACAAGACTCTCTCTCTCACACTCTCTGTGAAATGAGGGTGTGCCGATGCCCGTGCTGTGCTTCACAGATGGACTGGCATATTTCCGAGGGGTTTCCAGCAGGGTAAGACACTGAGACTGGCCCCGAGTTGATCAGGTTGAGTTTTACCAAACCTGACATTTACCCCATGCACTGTTCTTGAACTCAATGTGACGCTAGGATCCCTGTGCGGCAGGTAAGAGAGAACTTACACACCCTGCAGCCATGAATGCTCACTTATAACACACGCGCACGCACGCAAGCAAACAAACACACACAAAGTGATGCTGGATCACAGTAGCTGTTATGCGTCGCTGAGCACAATTCACCTGCCAGAGATCAGCATGTACTCTGCCTGCTGATGGAGAAAACTCACAACAAAACAAAAACACACGGTAGACGTAGAGAGGGCAGAAACATCTTTGATTATATATTTACAAAGGCTTTTGAAAGGGCAAAGGATAAAAAAAAGCATGTGCTACTCTATCATCGTCTGCTTTCAAAGTGTTCAAAATGAAAGCAATGAAGAGTGTACGCTGGCTGTCACTGGAGCAACCACATCCCTGCTTTGATGTGATGGACACAGCATGCTCACACACACACACACACACACACACACACACATAGTAAATGCACGCATTGATGCATCTTCTAAGAAATTCAGGTTTTAAGTGGTTAAATTGCTATTAAGCAAGACTAAATTGGAAGATCAACCAGCATTATCCACTTCAAATATTCTTTAAAACCAGCTAAACCAGGTTGTTTGAAATACATATCTCTTTTTTTTTTAAATATGCATTTTTCAGAACTACTTTGGATAGTTGTGAAATCAACGCAGCACATGCACAGCAAGCCTTTTTGTATCTCCATCCGCCACAGCACGCTCATGCAACCTGTTTCTCTCCTGCTACACAAATCCATTCTAACAAATGCAAACTACTCCACAAAGATGCAGTATCTGTGTACTCACCAATGATACTTGTCTGTCTTTTCTCACACTTTCTCTCTGTCCTCCTGTGATGCTTGCACTCGGCAGTGCCCAAGCAGAATGAGTCTCCGGCACGCTTAAGAAGCCCGTTTCTATGGCAGTGAGAGCAAGCCAGTCAGCAAGATACGGCGAAAGGCTGGGGGCAGATCCCTCTCTGAGCTCTACACGCACTTACAAACACTCCACACTCCCATAGTCCCTGTGGTGTTGCACTGCACGGCGCAATACACAACACGCAGGGCACAGACCTCTCTGTCACAGGGGCAGCTATACATCAGAGATACAGCTGTGTTTTAACTAGAATAACAAAGCTAAGCAGTTGCTGCATAAGTTTGGTGCATGCATATCAACCAGGCGAGCTCATGAATATCAAACATACTTCGCGAATGCATGCTGCATTGGTGAGTTAGGGACGTGTCAGTGGATGAAAAGAGAGCATTATGCTGTTTGCTTCTGACAGATTGATTAAAGAGAGATGTGACAACTGGGAAGACGAACGAAAAGTGAGCATGTGTAAAACACGCTATAGCCTTTTAATATTCCAATGGTTGTATTTCACCTCAGGCTGCGGCGTCCACGGTGGGTTTTGAACCATACTGCAGCACTACAGATAGCGGTTCCCCCCCTGCCTCGCTCGGTCTAGATTAGCATCACCCTATCAGCTGCATTCAGCATGGGGAGAGCAGTCAAACCCTGGGACCACTTTCCTTCTGCTGCTGTTCTTCTGCGCCAGGGATGCACCTCGTGTATGTTTCAAACTGGAACCATTAAAGCAGCCCTAATGAACAAATGCTATTTTGATTCGCATAATGAATATGACGCTACACAACAGCCTCTGAGTGATTCCAGAAGCACGGCGGTGTAAAATTACCTTTTCTGTTTTTTTTTTATAATTGGCAAATTGATTTCCCTTAATATGAGGCTCAATGTATTGAGGGAAAATGTATGTTCTTTGCTTGAAATATTGTTATTGTGAAACCTGTGCTCAGTTTGATCTGAAAGGTTAGTTCAGCCATTTCTCACACTTGTGTCACTCAATATACACTTGAGCTATTTTTTTTCTGTGGAACAAATATACACGCACGTATACACAAACACAAAAAAGACATTAGGAATCGTGATATGGTTTTGGTGCTTTTGTCTCTTTTTGTGTACCACCGAAGTAAAGGAAATCTCCCAAAATATGAGTAAATGACGATAATAATGTTATTATGAAATCAGCCCATGTTCTCAGTATTAGAATAATGGTTATTTTCTCCCTTATGTGTTATTCAAAACCCACTTAATTTATTTTCTTCGGCCACACAGCAAAACCCATTTTAAATGTCGAACAAGCCACTTTCACTGCGTTTTTTGAATGAATTTCATTGAACAGAGCAACTGTATGTCTATGTTGTTTTGCACTATTTGGAATCTCATAAACAGAAGTGAAATATTTTTTCACTTCAATTTACCTAATATGTGACTTAATATATAGAGGGAAAATGTATCTTTTAATGGGGGCCTCATGGTGGTGCAGTGGGTAGCACAATCGCCTCACGGCAAGAAGTTCGCTGGTTCGAGCCTCGGCTGGGACAGTTGACATTTCTGTGTGGAGTTTGCATGTTCTCCCGTGTTGGCGTGGGTTTCCTCCGGGTGCTCCGGTTTCCAAAGACAAAAGTCCAAAGACATAACAGCCTCTGTTGAATTGGTGAATTGGGTATAGGTGAATTGGGTAAGCTAAATTGTCCGTAGTGTATGTGTATGAATGAGAGTGTGTGGATGTTTCCCAGTGATGGGTTGCAGCTGGAAGGGCATCCGCTGCGTAAAACATATGCTAGATAAATTGGCGGTTCATTCTGCTGTGGCGACCCCAGATTAATAAAGGGACTAAACCGAAATGAAAATGAATGAATGAATGAATGAATGAATGAATGAATGAATGAATGAATGAATAAATGAATGCTTTTAATGCATGTCCCCAGCTTAGTTCAGTCAGTCAAAGTTAGTTCAGGCAAAGGAAAGAACATTCAATATTTCCTCACCCATGTGCCATCCATATGCACTTTATATATTTTGTTCTGTGAAATGAACAAAAATAAAAGACATTTTAAATACCTAACAAGCCACCATTACAGTGCTTTTGTGACTTTTTTGTCATTTCAGAGCTTCCTTTCCTTAAAAACTGCGTGTTTCCTTTTGTGTTTCATTGAAGAAAGGAAATTTAAATGAGTAAATGATAATAATAATGTGGTTATTATGAAATCAGGTCATGTGCTTTTAGAATAGCGGTTATTTTCTCACCTTTGTGTGATTCAAAACCCACTTGATTAACTTTCTACTGTGGCACACAGAAAAACACATTTTGAATGTCTAATAGACCACTTTTATGGCGCTTTTGTGACTGTTTTGTAGAACCTCATATAATGGAAAGTATACTACCGTGTCTTGTATTGTTTTCCGTTGAATAAAGAAATGACATGAGTAAAAGATTACAGAATTTTACCTAATTTATTTTAACAAATTGATTTCCCTTAATTTGTGTCACGGTGTACATTGGTCTAAAATGCTGTAATTGTGAAATCAGGGCATGACCTGAAACATAAAGCTGTCATTTTCTTCTCACCCACTTGATTTACCTCCCTGGATCATAAAAAAGGCATTTGGAATGTCTAATGGGCCACTTTAATGGCGCCTCTGTGACTTTGTTGATGCTTGAGAGCCTCATTGCATGAAAAACAGCAAATACTATTTCTTCTTTTGTGCTCCACTAAAGAAAAGCAAATAAGATGTGTATGGAACAAAATTAACATGAGTCAATGAAAGCAGAATTTAAATTTCTTTCAGTGCACTATAAAGCCTTAAAATCCAGTTTGATGCTTTACAAATTAAATAATGAAAAACTACATAATGCAAAAGTACATTTTTAAAATACATTTCATGTTGCCAACTTTTATTATAAAAACGTATAAAAAACAAGTTGGTTATAACTTTTTTTTTAAATATTATAAATCGCACATGGGGGTGACACTGTGGCTTAGTGGTTAGCACAGCCTCAGCAAGAAGGTCGCTGGTTCGAGCCCCGGCTGGGTCAGTTGGCTTTTCTGTGTGGAGTTTGCATGTTCTCCCTGTGTTCGTGTGGGTTTCCTCCAGGTGCTCCAGTTTCCCCCACATTCCAAAGACATGTGGTACAGGTGAATTGAAAAAACTAAATTGGCCGTAGTGTATGTGTGTGAATTAGTGTGTATGGATGTTTCCCAGTGCTGGGTTGCAGCTGGAAGGGCATTCGCTGTGTAAAACAAATGCTGGATAAGTTGGCAGTTCATTCCGCTGTGGTGACCCCTGATAAATAAAGGGACTAAGCTGAAGGAAAATGAATGAATGAATGAATATCGCAAATGGATTATCGCATTATATCGCATTTTTCTTCAGTATCACGCGGCCCTACTAAAATGCATTAAAAAGTTTTCTTTTTTTTGTTGAAAATGGTGCTGTGCAAACAACCCCCTAAGATTCAAATGGAAATCAATTTAAAAAGCAAATGGAAGTTTCTGGAACGTCTCAGAAATGCTCTCATAGACAGCTATTTGACAAAGTACTATGCAGCATTTACTCTTTGTGGAACTAACATATGCAAAGGCTGACACCATGGGCAATTTCATTGACAAGTCAAGCTTTTTGCACAAGAAAGGCTCATTTATTTAAGCACGTCAGATGCCTGGAAGTGGTGCATCCTATTTCCAAGACAAATGAAATGTTTTTTCTGAGCATCAATAAAGAACACATCAGAATTCGTCACATTGTTTGACAAAATAAAGTTCCTGTGAGATGCTCCGCTTCTTAAAAGCTCCCCCAGGGAAAACGCGGCACCTGAATCTGTAAAAGGAGTCGCCATGCTCTGAATGTTCGCGAGTTAGCTTCAGGGTCAGGCATCAGCGGGCATGCCATTCATCTTTCTAATGAGCCATATATCCACACCTCAGGTCATTTTTGGCATCAAACGTGACACGGATCTGACAGCACCTGAAGCCTGCTGGGAAACTCTGGGCGAGAGGTTCAAAGGGAAAAAAGAGGCTCAGCATTGCAGCTTCATCCTCAGCATGTGGAAAAGTCCAATGAAAATCCTGCCGGTTATTCTCAGATGTTTAGGGAGTGCTTTAGGACCCATCGAAATCCGACAATCCCTTAACAAAGAAGAGCTAGACTGGCAATTGCGCTTAAAAGGAGGAGAGAAGGTTAAGGACGGATGTGTGAAAACGATCTTAAAAGGGCACTCTATGGGGGAAAAGGTGGCAAAAGGTGATTCTAGCTTATAGTACGTCAACGGATCAAAGCTATTATGTCCCTGGGAGTTTGCGTCATTGGCTTTTAGATATGTTTGTCTGCAAGCACATTTGTGAGCCAATGAGTTTCACTGCAGTTCAGTTAATTTCACAGCAAATAAATGAGCAAATTAAAGCTCTAATGTGAAAGCACAATTATTTCACAGAGCTCCATTTCTATCCTTACCAAACAAAGCCAGGCACTTTGCTTGTTACAAGAAAAGAGAGAAACCAGAATGGAAACTGTCTGAAAAAATGACAGCGGACAAATGCATAATCCACTGATTCTTAGCTATTGAATGAAATCCTGAAATCCTGCTGATTCCCAGTGGCACTGAGAATGAAGCGATGCTGGAGTCTTTGACAGTAATCTTGCTTTCCTTTTTTTGCAGTTTCTGTATAGCTGGCGACTTAAGACATCACAGTCATGTTATTGACTCTGTTTTCGCCAGTGCAGCAGGTTCACTATTAGAAGTGTCTTGCAGTGTTGTTTTGTTCTCATGAATTCTTGAGAGAATACGACAGTCAGCAGAAATCTTCCATATTGTTCAGCTAATCTACACAAGCTTCTTTGGATTGATCTCCCATCACTCAATGACTTTGGAGTTGCTGGCTGCAGGCAGTCTCAATCCTATTTTCCCTATCACTAATTGCAACAGCTTCTTGGGACAAAAACTGGGACATGTCAATCAAAATGTTTGGTTTGTAAAGGTAGGAATAGTATTATTTACCTGTCAACAGTGATATACTGTCAATGGTCAGCAAAAACTGGAGACAAATTTGCTTAATACATTAAGGCTTTACGATATGTTATAGAATTAGGATTTAGTTGTAGTTTCTACAAGTAAATCCTCAAGATAAATCATTGCAGTTATTAAGATATGTACTGTATGTAGTAATAATTAAAATGTCACTGGTCAGATGCAGTATGTGTGTTTACAAGAAATATGGTGGCAGTTGTGAGACTATATTGCTGTTACAAGATACATTCATTCATTCATTTTCTTTTCGGCTTAGTCCCTTTATTAATCTGGGGTCGCCACAGAGGAATGAACCGCCAACTTATCCAGCATATGTTTTATATATACTTTCCAGCTGCAACCCACCACTGGGAAACATCCATACACACTCATTCACACTCACATACTTTGGACAATTTAGCCTATCCAATTCACCACACGTTTTTGGACTTGTGGGGGAAACCGGAGCACCTGTAGGAAACCCACACGAACACGGGGAGAACATGCAAACTCCACACAGAAATGCCAACTGACCCAGCCGGGGCTCGAACCAGCGACCTTCTTGCTGTGAGGCGATTGTGCTACCCACTGTGCCACCGTGCTGCCCTGTTGCAAGATAAAATATTAAGTTAATCCTGATGATATGAAGTTTTCATTATGGAAATATAGTACGGTTAGAAATATGAGCTACATAGAAACAAAATCTAATAAATACACATTATATTTATTTATTAAGCAGACGCTTTTATCTAAAGCAACTTACAAACAAGGATAAAAGAAGAACTTTACTTCACCAGAGGGAAGTCTATTTATGACAAAGTTGTGATTTAGTATACATTTTTAGTTGTGATGCAGTATACAGTTGTGATTTAGACATAATTACGACACATATAGTCACAAGATTTAAATATGAAATTGGTAATAGGAAGTCACAAATACAATAAATAAAGTGACAATTGTGAGAAATCAAAACAATTATGACAAATTAAGCCACATTTGTAAGATTTAAAGGAGAAATTCTGAAAAAAGGTCAGAATTGTATGGTGGCCGAGAAAGCTCAAACATGCTGCAAGTTAAATAAGCACATGCATATAGAAAAACACTGACACATTGAGAAAACCTCATCAGTTTGACTACACACATTCACAAATTCTCACAACACATGCAAATACAGAAATGTACTGCAAATAGTGGAGACCATGATGGAAATGTGTCGGGGGACCACAAAAAGAGACAAATCCAGCTGCTTCCTGTTTAGAGTCAACGATGTTGTCGGACACCTGATGGGTTTGTCACTTTCTGGGGTCTGCCTACACATTTCTGTTGTGGTCTGTGCTATTTACAGAGCATTTCTGTATATCTTAACTTGCTGCATGTTTGAGCTCTATAAGCCATTGTAGAATTGTGAAGAAAATGTACAATCATAAAGTGTAAAGATGCTATTATGAAGAAAATATAGCAGCTGTGCCATATCAAGACAATTACGACAAATAAAGCCACAACTGTGAGATTAAATATGCATATTGATAAAAATAAATATGCATAAGTAAATATGCAATTGCAAGAAGTGAAGACACAATTATAATGTACAATTTTAAGTTATGAAAACACAGTTACAACACTAAAATCCAAAAAGACACATTAAGACTTTGTTAAAATCTGGAAAATAATTCAAAAATGACAAACAAATATTTGAATTTCCCAAAGGGCGACACGGGTGCTCCGGTTTCCCCCACAGTCCAAAGAAATACGGTATAGGTGAATTGAAAAAACTAAATTGACCGCAGTGTTTGTGTGTGAATGAGTATGTATGGATGTTTCCCAGTACTGGGTTGCAGCTGGAAGGGCATCCGCTGTGTAAAACATATGCTGGATAAGTTGGCGGTTCATTCCGCTGTGGTGACCCCTGATGAATAAAAGGACTAAGCCGAAAGAAAATGAATGAATGAATTTCCCAATTGTTTTTCTTTATGTGTTAGTTACTTTACTCTATGGTGGAAATGGTAAATAAACCAGTAAATAAACAAATGTACTGCTCCCAGACATTGAAGACATTGTTCGCAAGTTTGGTTTGTTTTTTTTGTTTTAGGAAACGGGCAGGACTCTCTCTATTTGATTTTAAGATACCATTCATTTTATACATTCATATCAAACAGGGGAGAGCAAAATGTTCCCTTCATTCACCCATGTCTCCCCCTATCTATTTAACATGCAGCCTTGGTCTCATATTCTAACCATTATTCGCACCTGTTTTAATGGTTCCTGCATTCATTACACTCTCTTTTTTTTTGTCCATGTACATCGCACATTTGCTAATTACATTTCATCTACCTCGACCCGCAACACACGAATTCAATTTTTATGAGGTGGGCCTGTGGTTTTGGTGAGGACTGCACTCCAAACTCAATTCAATCCACAATGTCATTACGCCGGTGCTTGTGTGGAGAGATAACGGTTTTCTTTTGGACCGCCGTTCATTGTTTGGATGCACAATATAACTGTTTTGATGTTTAATGAACTGAAATGGCTCAGACTGTAAACAGACGAGTGGAGTATAGGCTTCAGACATTGTTTTGTTGCTGAATGAGAGTTTTTTTTTTTTCGTACAGCAGGAAGGCCTAATGAAGAATGTCACCAACATCGCATGAAAATATACACTCGTGTCTTGTTCGTAATTACACGCCTCAGTGGATAACTTTGAGGTGACAGTCAGTTGTCAAAGAGAAAATGAATTATTACGTGGATTTGAGATTTGCATGTTGGAATTCCAAAAGCAGCCTAAAGGTCAAAAGCATTCATGCATGATTAAAGGCAGTCATGAGTGTCATTTGAAGGCCAGAAAGCATGAAATTATAATAGGAATGATACAGAAAGGTTAAGATTGTGCTTTTAGGTTATTTTTAGAGTGTATTATGAGTATAATGAAGTTATTAGCTTAACAAATCATCACATTTAGATGGATCACATACATTGCCTCATTGAAAATGCAGCTCTAATATTTACAAACGGCTTTGCATTAATCATATCAAATAGGCCGTCTCGCCCAAAAAAAATCTACTTTCATGCTTTTGGATTCCTTCATAAATTTTCAATTACTGTCAGATTGCCACAGTGAGTAAAATATCACTTATGTACCCGCAGGCAATTTTTTTTTATTTGAGATTTAAACATACCATGAAATTGCTTGACGAGTGCAGTTTTCGGTCCTACTGAAAAAACAATTCTTGGTGAGATGTACTGAAGAGGTTGTCTACAATAAAAAAATGTGAATAAAAAAAAAGAACCCTTAAGCTTTTTATATCATAGTCATAAATGCTAGTCATTTTGAAGGTGGTTTTGGAGGTGAGACTTTCTCATTCTACATGTATTTGATTGGATCAGCAAGAGCCAAACAGTTGTTTTCACTTTCAAGATATTTTGAAAAAAGCTGAAAACCTGAACTATTGACTTCCATAGTAGACAAAACAAATACTATGGAAGTCAATGGTTACAGCTTTTGTTTTTCAGCTTTCATCGAAGTTCATTATTTTGTTTTCAAGAAACTCATAAAGGTTTGGAACCACTTGAGGGTGAGTATCCCAATAACTTTTAGTTAATTTTTGTATTTTTATTTTAGTGTAATTTATATTAATTTTGTTATTTTCTTATTAGCAGTATTTTTAAATAGTTCCCATCATTCATTTAATTTATGCCCATTTATATTTCTGTTCATTGCTGTTCAATCTAACGTTCAATATAATCCAATGTTCATATTTTATGTTCAATAAATTGTTATTTTATTGCTTACAAAAATAGACACACACGCATGCGCACACACACGCACACACACACACACACACGCACAGGCACACACATTATGTAAGTTAAAAGAAAACCATTGAAAAAACAAAGAAAAAGAAAACATTTTTAAATATTAGTTTTTTTCGTTAATATTTTAATTTCATTTTAACAATATTTAAATTACCAAAAATGTCTTCTACCTTTAGAATAGTTGTTTTTTTTTGTTTAGTTAAGCTGATTTTTGACAAAATTTATTCAATATTTAAGGTTCTTCAATAAGATTAGCCAAGCATAAACACCACCAAAAAATCCCAAAATATTCTTCTACTCATGTGCAACACCATTCATATACAATTTTTTTCTTTTTGTCCTTGATGTATGGTAATATTACAGTTCTGCTTGTTCACATTATGCCCATAATGTCCCCCACTGTGGTGGGCATATCTGCAGGGGCCCCAGATAACGCTTTACAAGAAAACACAGCTTCTTCAACTCAGTGGTTTGCAGGAAACAGGGAAGATAATGTCTGTAAAGCTTTGTCATTGTTGGAGCAGATGCTCTTGCTGTACCGTAACACCCAGGCTGTCTGTTAACACAGCACGACACAGAACGAGAGGAAGAGCTCGCTGCCAAACATGCTTCCTCATTTGCATTGCACTGACAAGCAACATATTACACACCGTATCATGCATTTGCAATGATCGATGGGCTTTTTACAACACTGATGTATAATGAGTAATGAGCGCACAAAACTGAAATCATTTATAATTAAGTAGTGTCAAACGTTATGCTTTAAAGATCTGATGAAATTAAAATGTGTGGCTTGTAGATAATGTTTGTTAGCTTTGAGGTCAATCTATTTTTATAGCCTTCTAATTAACATTGACTATAATTTAACTCTTTTCCCGCATGGCTTTTTTTTTTTGGCCAGCCATCGCCATCATTTACCTAAATTTGACAACCCTCAGGATATATCTAAATCAAGAACAGAGCCTCTGCGTTTAAACAGAAAAGCATTTTATTCTATCTTCGTGTGTTCACGTTTTATCTGCAACTGCAACATTTTTGACAAATTTTTTTTATAAAATTAGAAAAATTGCAGTCAATTTTCGAGATGTGTGTGATTTTTACACGCTATCTGATCAACACTTTCTCTGATTGTCTTTGTATTTTGAATTCATATTACTGCCTACTGATTCATATTGAATTAAATTACAAGAGAGTCAAACGTGGGTCTACACAGAAACCAAATGATAGATTTGCCCTGAAGAAAACAGAATACTGTTCAATGCCAATTGAGGAAAAACACAATCATTGCATTGCCTTCCTTCTAATACCAACATTATGAAAGAGCGGACAAACTTTATTCATTCATGAGTCTTGAGTCAAAACTTGGACCTTTATTCAATTAATCTTACTGCAGATTCATTCAATAGTGTCTAACTGCAGACTTGGATATGCAAGCTGAGACATGCAGTCTCCGACATGCAATCTCAGACATGCAATCTCAGACACAATGCACTCAATGGAGCTATTTACGTCACTGTGAGGGGTAAGGCTAGGGGAGGGGTTAGGTGTGCATTAAAAGCATTGCATGCAGCTCAGCTTGCATAAGTCTGAGATTTATAAATTTATAACATTAATGACAATAAAGTTAACAAAAAGGATCTATAACATCCACTTAGAAAATAGATCTGAATGAATTTTAATTTCAAGCTAACAAAAAATGCTGAATTGTTTCTGAAACCATGACCAATGATGACTCATGTTGCACTACACATTTTGATCAGTAATTGGATCATGGATCTTAATACCATGTGCAAACAGGTTCATAAAGTGTAACTGCTAATGACTATTTGTTTTTTCCCAAAGAAATTTCTATTCTTTGCAAGGCCATGAAAACAGCGGAACTTGCTAGCAATTATGTCAGTAAAGCGTGAAGTGTTCTCATCCAATTAGCAATGAAGGTGCTGCAACCTCTCCCCTTCCTTCATTAATCTGTCAAGCAATTACCCTGCAGCTTTGGTCATGCAGCCGGTGTAGGTTGACACTATTATGCTGCTATTCTGGTCAGGTCAGGAATATCTGCTGTTTCTGTATCAGCACACAGATGGCACGATGTATTTTATTTATTGCTCTGGGGATGAGAAATGAAACTATTCTATTCTATCGTTTCAAAGAGTTTGTCTGCAGGTCACCAGTAGGTTGCCACAAAATTATTCACTGAATCAATCTATACAGATCAGTGGATGAAACCAATGATGACAGGTCAAATGAAACAACAACATTACAATGTATAAATGTATACAATTCAGTGAAAAAAACAAAACTAAAATAAGCTAATCATGTTTCAATGTTATTTTAAAAAGGTTTTACAAAATATAACTTGTTGGAAGGCTTGAGGGTAAGTACATTTACAGCAAATGTCCTTTTTAATGAAAAACTTAAATATCCCTTTAATCCCTATTAGTGCAAGGTATTGTAATGAATTGTACACATGATTCCCTGCATTTTCCTGTATTTGTAGCTATCAGCTGCAACATGTACTTATAATAGATAGATTGGTTTTCACACCTCTCTCTTTTAATACCCCAGTCCCCTCAAGCCTGGGCCCGCAACACAAACAAGCTCATCCAGCACAGAGACAATTACCACAGTGTCAGAAAGACACATAATAATCATGTAAATTAGCCAGTGCTGCTGGACTTGTCGTAGCAGTTATTTGCCTCTGTTAACACCACAGAGCAAAAAAGTCTATTATCTTCCCAAGCCAAAAAGGCTGCCAGCCAAATTGTGGTGCAAATAGTGTGTTTTCCATAAAAGACATGATGAAAAACATATGAATTATTGAAAACATATTCGCATGTTGGATAAAACTCAGATTTTGTCTGCACCTGCAATGAAAACTTTCTCCATCCTGCAAAAGAATGCAGCACACACAGTGTCTAATGAATAATCATCTGCTACTAATGTCCTCTGCAGGGAGTCTGGCTTAATAAAGCAAAGATGGGACTGTGAAAATTAGATACAATCTAATTAGGGCTGATGTAGAAATCTGACACATCACCTGTGATCCAATATCCATCATTTCAATAGGTTTTCATATGGACAAGGACAAGTGTGAGGGTTTCGGTCAATAAGAAAACAGCACTCCAAGAAAAGGTTGGGTATGGTTTGGGTTTTTAACGATATTGGTGCTAAATCAATACATTTAACATGGCACTGATGCCAATGCAGTGACCAAACTGGAGATATATTTTTTAAATGTTGGATTACTTTAAAGAATAGCCTTATTAATTGAAAAAAATAATAATAAAAAATAACTCAAATTCACAATTAAGCCTAAGCCACAAACCCAACTATAGTCAAACCTGAAGTGGAATATATTATATACAAAAAAGTTAATCAACGTTGTCCCGGGACAAGAACAGTTACATACACATTTTGGTTTTATGTCAACTTTGGTGAAAAGTTTTGATCCACTTTAAATGTTGACTTCTGTACAATAATTACACTAAATAACAGATACAGTACAAAATACTAACAGCAAAGTCTTTATTTTTGGCATGCAACAAACCAGCTTGACCAGCATTTCTTTTGCAGAAATATGACCATATTTGCCTTCTCTGGCAAAAAAAAAAGACACCTCTCCTGACTTATTGCATGTCCTGGCATATCATCAGATGCTTTGAAATGGAGTGCATAGTACATTTCACTATAAATATCCCATTGTGACAGAACAGTTATAAGCCAGACATGATAACTTTTAAGTCACAGTGTATCATGCAGTAATTTGCAGTGTCTGTGCTTTTTCACAAAAGTTATGATCAATAAAAATGTCTTTGTACACGTTTAAAGCACAGTAGTTGAAATCCATTATTCCCTTCACTGTTGTTGTTCCATCTCTCCATTTCTTCACCAGCTATGAAAAAAGCAAGGCTCCTGTTCAGTGCTGCCACCTTGTGATCAAATTAACTAATGAAAAAACGATTCAAAGCGCATATGCGAGCTGCTCATATGTTGTATGCATGTAGTCTTACATAAAAAAGAGCTGTGCATGTACAGGTATAACAATAATTACAAATAACAGTCATATTACTTACAGGATACTGATTTAAAATGTAGCCTATTGAATTCTTCTAATAAAGAAGAATGTTTATAATCCTCTACTTCCTGTGCCCCTGGTATTAATAGACAGATCAAGTATTAAATGGCCCAGTTCCAATTAGCGCTATGTTTCAGTTACAATACAGTATGGTATGCATTCTTTTCCCTTTCTACTGTCAATCTTTTACAATTTTTTAGCACCCTTTCGTAACGGTAGCTGGCACAACAGTACGGTACCAAAAGGGTGGTGCTAGACTCAATACTGAATGCTATTGGTTTACAGAGAATTGTCACTAGCGTGTGCCACAAGCCAGGGAAAAGCCAACACAGGAATCGCCATTTTGTTTATTTCTGCCATACACCAAGCATACCGAGTAAGTGGCAGTGGAAATGCAGGTCTGATCAGGGTGACTAGTAACGAACCATAATGTACTGTACTGAACTGCTCAGTGCAAATGAGACACAAGTGCCCCCAAAACCTGTGTCCGCTCCAGTACATGATGTTGTTAGTTGTTCAGTAGATTACTACTCTTGACAATCCTATGGGCCAGTATAGAAATGCATGCCAGTCCTAAGCCCAGATAAATAAGAATGTTAAAGCAAGCAATGACAGACTACATTGTAAAAACATTTGCCAAGAAATTCCTATGGACCATGCTCCAGTACATACCAGTCACATATAGTAGGTTTTGGTATCCAACCCTACTCCAAGCTCATCGAGGTGCGTTGTTTCTTCTCAACAGTGTGCACCACATCTGTTGACTGTTAATGGAATTGTGCAAGGTTTCCATCAATCATCCAGAGCTGCACAGTGTCCTACAGTAGCATCCCTGAACAGCATCTGTGCTTCAGTAGCCAAACCTATGAAGGTTTCACGCTGGAAGACTTTCAAACTAAACTGGAGCCGTGCAGGAACCACTGTGCATTCACAGTAGATGCGCTTGGATTTGAATCAAAGAAATGTGTTATTGTTTTTTTTTCTGATTTCTGTTAGAACATTTAAATTTTTGCCTTAGCGAGATTAGCAATCACAGATGCGCACTGAACGCCTCATTCTAAGACCGACGAGGCATCTGACATTTGAAGATGCCGAAAATTGGTTTGTTTACAGAACCACAATGATTTGGCAGACAGCAAAAACATGAGAAGAAAGGCTGCAAAATGATAAACAAATATAGTACAAAGACAACATTTTGTCATCAAGACATTGAGGATTATCACCTTCTCACACAATCATCTCACGACAAGAAATTTTGGATGCAAATTGCTCCTTGGGAACGTTTCCTCCCACCATCCAAACACAGCAAGCTGCTTGACATTTCCCTCTGAGGGAAACCTGACGCTCGGCTTTAAGTCTGCCCAACAATAACAGAAGAGCCCCTGTTCAGCTTTTATCTGGCACTAGTGATTCACAGTGATGGTCCGATAATATGCCGTGGCATTTAGTGGCCCTACGGCTCAACCATGGATGCCAATGGTGGGCTGGAGGGCCTTCGATTTGCCTGCTGAGGTTAATACAAAGTGACAAGATTTTTGTCTACATTCACTTGACACATTTCTTCTGCGCAGGGGTCTGTCAACACATCGACGTGACAGAATGACAAAAACAAAACCAGCCAAAAATACCCCCACAGTCTGGTTGCAAGCAGATTGACTGAGCAGAGCAAGATGATATAAGAGACCTTTAGAAAAACCTTTAAACCTCAAGATGAATTAAAATGAAAAAATAAACATGCATTATTCAGAAAATGTAATATGCATACTTACGTAACATACATAACACTAGAAGCAGTCAATTTACATCAACATCAAAACATGTTAATTTATTATATATATGCAAAATATTATTCAATTATTAATATTATTCAATTTATTTTTTTCAAGTGGTTAAATTAAAATCTTTTAATGCTTTCATCCTCTATATAAAATATTATTATACATATATTTATATATATATATATATATATATATATATATCGTTGTTAATTAATGTAAGTTGCATTTAATACTGTTGTTTAAAAACATATGAACAATTAAATAAATATCTTAATAATAAAATAGATTTTTCTGTAATATGATATAAAATATTGTTGTTGTTATTATTAATGTAATGTTATTTATAATGTTAACAACAAGAAATATATTAGTATTAATAATAAAACATTCAATTGCATACATTTACAACAATATATACTGTATGTATTAATAATACATTAAACATCTCTTTTTAAGAGAGTTGTTATACGATATGTTTTAACAATAATAATCAAATATATTATAATTCTTAAAGTATCTTGTTTATTACTTATTCATATAAAAAATGATTTAGTGCTTTATGTTCTTGACTTTTTACCTTCGGTCATCTGCACATTAACTGCAGTGTTTCCAAACTTTCCAAGCCTCCTTATATCGCTAAACATGTAATTGAAAATAAAAAGAACTTGAGTCTACAACTCAGGAAAACAAATAAATCTATGCCAGCAACTAAAACAAATGATTTCAGATAAGGCTTCCACGCACAGTCAAATGTTTTAGTCTACATCTGATAACAACACAACAGAGCTCCGATAAAAGCATGACCATAATTTTCCTGTCACAGTGCACAAGCACAAAACCTGTGGCAAATCCAAACCGATTTCTATCTCTTGGGGACACAGAACAGTCATTGCCAAACTAATAACTTACCAGTAAAGTCTGACAGCAATCTCTTTGGCTGGCACTTCAAGACTTAAATAATCATCTCCACACAGTCAAACCATAAGAGATGCCATCCTGAGAGCAGCTCATTTAAACTACTATCCTTCATCCTGTCACAGAATGTTTTCAAAATGTGACTTAAAAATCTGCCAAATATTATATCAACTCTTCTGAAGAGAAATCATTGTTGCATTGTCTAAAAATTAATAATAAATAAATAAATCACATTATTGCCATTAAATACAAAAAAAAATCTCTAAATAACAACCTTTTCATTTTAAATTTGGAAGTTTCATCGGGATTTTACACGTTTCATGATTCAGTATAAATTTACCATCAAAACAATGTCTAGTGATTATTTTTATTTTTAATGTTATTAAACATTTGTAATATTTTACAGTGCAAAAGAATGAGAATATATATACAAAGTAAGTCAAACGGTGAGTAATTCCACCCTGAGAGCCCCATATTTTAAATCTTTTACAAAGTAACCAAACACAACTCTAAATATATTATAAAACATAATAAAGCAACTCAAACTGAGAGCACTATATTTGAACTAAATTAACAAAGGACCATTAATTAAAACCAAATATGATATATTAATATAAAACAAAAATATAGTAGCAATAAAATATAGTCAGACAAGTAAATGATGCCACCCTGACTCAACTCCCCAGCAAACCTCATTCACAAAACCCCCAACACAACAAGTCACAGAAGTCTAAATCAAGCAGAAAGCAATAATCACAATTACCGGAATCGTTGCGGTTGTACTCTTGACTGGAGATGAGAAAGAGGAACTCCTCACAGGTGTTATGATCGAGCCGCGGGCTGTCCTGCGTACAGAGGTCAACTATGAGAGACACAGCCTTCTGACAGATCATGTCATGCCCCTTTCCGGCAGCACTCATGCTTCCTGACGCATCCTCTGTGTTACTGGCTCCTCCAGCCCGGATGCCAAACAACACCCACAGCGCCGCTAAAGCAACTTCAGTCTCTTATTGTTCCTCAAGTGCGCAAGAATGTGTGCGTCGCTTGTGCATTTCTAAGAGTTTTATCGTGCAAAAAAAGTGTGTGTGGTGCTTAATGATTCACTAACGCCTACAGGTATTCCAGAGACGGCGTTATTGCATCACATTTGATCTCAGGATCCACGGATGACATGCAACAAATAGGGAGGCTGTGATTATCCAGAGCCGAGCATCTGCCTTCTTTTGTGCATCTCTACTAAAAAAAAAAAACCCTCTCATTATGACCGTTGGGCTTGTTTTTCTCAGGTCGATGTGTCCCAGAGTGCTGAATTTGTCCTCGGAGATCCGAGTTCCCATGTGTGTGTGTGTGAGAGAGCTAAGGGAGTCGTTTGTGTGTGTTTCTGTGTGTGTGTTTGGACAGTTTGTGAGTCTTTAGTGCCGCTTCTGTAGGGCAGATATGTGGAGATTCATTACTGCACTTTTATGATGATTGTGATTATTTTTGGCGGTTTGCTGTTAACGGTGTTTACATGTTCACTGGCTGTGTGATATATGGGGATTTTAATATGGGTGGAACATTCAGTCGGCGGTTGTATTTAAGGCACGCTTTAACTGAACTGCCAAGAGGAATCAGCGTTATGGAAGATTTTACTGGGGAAAAAAGAAACAGAGATATAAAAAGATATAAGCATAAACAGATGGGTATAAAAACGAATGCACAAGTAAGGACAGGCGCATTGTTTAGAAAAGTTTTCTTTTTTGGGGGGGGGGGATGATGGTATATAAATCTATAATCAAAAATGTGTCTGGTGAATTTATATAAATATTTGAAACATGAAGAATTTATTAATTCTTGCTTGCTTGAGCTCGCGTGCTTTCTTAATATGCTTCAAACCAAAAAGTTAATAATTATATATGGATGAAATATAACTAGGTTGTAAGGATAAAATAACTAGGGTTATAAGTTTCTGTGTGAATTGTACAGCATTTATTTGTATTTAAATTAAACAGCTGTTTAAGTGAATCACAGAAGTTCAAGTTCATATGGCATAAAACTATAGAGTGTAACGGTACACGTAATGTTCATTAGGATATCATTTATTCTTAACAATTCATGAATTTTATTTTTAGTAGTACACCGTTAACAAATTTTTGTAAATTATACAGTTTTTAACTGTAATATGTACTGTATTTTACTGTAGGACAGTTATGCAGTATGTTACTATATTTTAAAGTAGCATTGTAAAAATTACTATATATTTTACAGTAAAGATATACAATACTGTATATGAGTATAAAGGCAAGATGAATAGTGTTGTAAATGCAAATACAGTATTTTTGCTGTAATTGATTTACAGTAAGTAACTGGCAAAATGCTGCCAGTAAGTTACTGTAGATTCTACAGGAAATTGTTAACAGTAGTAGTAGTAATAGTAAGATATTATGCTAAAAAACCTTTATAGAGTATATATCATGTCATGATGAAAAGCTGGACAAATTAGCAGAGACACACTTCCTTACTTTAAATTAAAATGCACTAAATAAATAAAATAACTTCAGACGTAAAGTGTCATGTAAATTACAGAGTCTGATCAACTGACCAGGAACATTATCTGAATCTGTTATTTCACACATTTAGTCGCACAAAGCAAAGAGCATATATAAAACTATATTTTGATAATATTAACACTAAATTTAAGAAAATAAGATAAATATTACAAAAAACAAACCCATGTAGGGCCTCCATTATGAAACCTCCTTTGCAATGCTTTTTGTACAGTTCATTAAATACCATGTGGCTCTGTTTCAGTGAATTAAAGATGTGACAAGAAGTAGTTACTTGCTACAGTAATTGACATCTTCACTTACAGCTTAGCCTTACCCAGACTCCCCTGATTGTCCTGCATTAATAACAAAAGTTTAGTCCGTTTAATCTCAGGATTAACAAAGCTTATGGTTTACACTAGTGCCTTTTTTTCTTTATCTACACTGTGGACCACAATATGTCAAAACCTACCTGTGCTTCTGTAATAGAGACTTACTCCATCATAGAGAGAAATGATTAGATAAATGCTTCAGGCAATGGTTACAGATAGCTATTGGGCAAAACATAATTTTATTATTTTGCCATTCGCAGTTGTACACAGCACCTTATAACTTTATATTTATAACAAATCTGTACATGCAATTCAACATCCAGAGCTTTTTGACTGATTGCATCTCTGTTTAATGTTTGTTGTCTTTTTCATATTTATTTCGTGTTGTCACTTGCCACTTTATGCACACTGGAAGCTTCTGTAGCCAAAACAAATTCCTTGTGTGTGTAAGCACACTTGGCAATAAAACCCATTCTGATTCTGAATATTAACATAAGATAAATATTTGAGGGCCTCACAGTGGCGCAGTGGGTAGCACGTTCGCCTCACAGCAAGAAGGTCGCTGATCGCTGGTTCGAGCCTCGGCTGGGTCAGTTGGCGTTTCTGTGTGGAGTTTGCATGTTCTCCCTGTGTTGGCATGGGTTTCCTCCGGGTGCTCCGGTTTCCCCCACAAGTCCAAAGACATGCGGTATAGGTGAATTGGGTAAGCTAAATTGTCCGTAGTGCATGAGTGTGTATGGATGTTTCCCAGAGATGGGTTGCAGCTGGAAGGGCATCCGCTGCGTAAAACATATGCTGGATAAGTTGGCAGTTCATTCCGCTGTGGCAACCCCAGATTAATAAAGGGACTAAGCCGAAATGAAAATGAATGAATGAATGAATGATAAATATTTGAACTTAAAGAAACTACACTACTTTTAACCGTAGCCCGAATCAGCATTCCAGTAGCACTACGAACCTGCTTTTAGCCATGGCGTTTTCCTCTGAGCACACAGGGTTACGCAGGTGCCCCATAAACTGTTTTTGTCTTTCTGCATCATTAGATTGTTATTTCTTGTGGCTGCACTGATGTGATTGTGAAAAGCGAGAGATGACAGGCGTTAGAGACTCTTCTACAGAGGTGACACTGCAGTTATTCATGCTCCTTCATGTCCACTCCTCTCCTCCAGCAACTCACATCAGTCCAAGATTTACACAATCTCAGCCTCAACACAGGACAACTACACCTTTTCATTAGTGTTAGACAATAGAGCTTTTAGACAACAGGCCTATTTCACATTAATAACCACGGGCAAATCAAAAACTGAGTGTCTCTGATTACAATCAAGAGTGGATTGTTGATTAAATGCTTGTGTTGTGATGTTTTATCGTTCAGATTTCCATAAACTTATGAGGAATTGATGACATTTGGAGAAAATGACTAATTCCATCCTTTTTTGGGATGTTGTTTGCACAAAAAAAGTGAACGAACCTATGGGTTATATAGCTAAACTATTAGCACCTGCTTTTGAGAAAAAAATTTATAAAATAAATAACAACTCAGACATAAACCATAAATCGCAATATTTATCCACGTCTCATGACTCAGCTTCATTTCTCTGGAAGGATACACTGCTGTGGCTAATTTTAGTGGACATTAAATGGATAGTCGCCCAAAAATTATAATTCTGTCAGTATTTACTCATCCTTGACTGGTTTCAATATTTTGTATATAAATATAAAAGTTATTTTTTCCTTCGGTTGAACACAAAAGAAGTTATTTTGAAGCAAGCTAGAAACCTGTAACCATTGACTTCCATAGCATTGATTTTTCCTATGGATGTCAATGGTTACAGGTTTTCAGTTTTCTTCAAAATAACTTTTTTTGTGTGTTAAAAAAGAAAAACAAACTCAAGCCAGATTGGAACAAAAGTGAGTAAATGATGACATTTTTGGGGTGAACTGTCCCTTTAAGAAACCATTGTACAATCAGATGAAGTCAAAATGAACAATATTTTGAATCTTTAAGGATTTACTCACTCACCTCGCAAGACCCAGCTTTTATTCCAGAGTGCACAGTATGCTAGAAAACCATCTATGTCATATTTAAAACTATCTAAGAACAACACATATCTGAAAAAAAAAGCCAGCAATGGGATATTTGACTGTTTGTGATGTAAACACATTTTCACATTTGTTTAAATTCACCCATATCACATCTGTGACCCCACTGGAGGGCTTCATTTCTGACATCTCTTTGTACTGCTTGAAATAGAATTGTTATTGTATGTAACTCAACATAGCATCACATTAAAGTGAATAAACATTGGTCATTTTACTGTCTGTCAGAAGCTGGCTTCACATCTGAATGGTTTGTCTTAGAAGAAGAGCTAATGCTTGATACAGTCATGTTTATTTAAAAAGCTATAGTAAAAATCTGCAACCTGTTTAACAGCAAGTTTACTTAATATATGGTGAATAACATTAAATTCACTTTCCCAGAATTACTTTTCATGCTTTTTTTGTTGACATTACTATGTTTATTTGAACTTTTTCTCGAGTTATGCACAGTTTTATGTTGCATCTAATGTTCCAAAATAATGTTTATTGCATTACTTTTATTTCATGCGTGTTACCATGATGGTTGTTTCATCATATGACTTTCTAATCCACACCTGCTTATGGTAGTGTTTTTGTCTGTGTAACAAAATTAAGTTGGGTAGATGTTCATTCATTCATTTTCCTTTGGCTTAGTCCCTTATTTATCAGGGGTCGCCACAGTGGAATGAACCGCCAACTATTCCAGCACGTTTTATGCAGCAGATGCTCTTCCAGCCGCAACCCAGTACTGGGAAACACCCACACTCTTACATTCACACACACTCATACACTACGGCCAATTTTATTTACCCAATTCACCTATAGCGCATGTCTTTGGACTGTGAGGGAAACCGGAGCACCCATAGGAAACCCAAATGAACATGGGAAGAACATGCAAACTCCACACAGAAATGCCAACTGACCCAGCCGGGACTCGAACCAGGGACCTTCTTGCTGTGAGGCGACAGTGCTAAAAACTGAGCCACCATGCCACCCTGTGTAGATGTTAGTATTTCAAAACATTGGTGTCGTTTTTTTACTGTAAATTTTACAGATTTATTTTACAGTGTACTGTTCTCCTTTCAAATATTGCTAAAATGGGAGTCTTTGTACTCAAAAAAAGTTAAGTAACCACTGATTTAAATAATCTATTCCTATTTAAAAACTAAAGCCGATTTAGCATGAACAGTAAAAAAAAGAAATAATAATTTAGAATAACTGGAAAAATGGCCCATTTTTACTTTTGAATCAAATACCACCCCCACATTCAGTCATATTATTGTCCTTTTTTTGAATCAGCATTTTTTTTTATAGACTTGTAGTTGAAATAACTAAAGTTAAGTCCAAGAGTTTGGAGTTTGTCCAAGTGGAAATCAGAAGTGATGAGTCTCAAAAGTGACAAAGCCATTCCTGCAGGTGCCAGAGCTCTCACGCTGCCTGTCACATAGCATAAGAGGACGCTAACTCAAATCGTGCTAAATCAAGCACTGTTAATGGTGCAATGAAAGATGCGTATGTATTTATAAACGCACAATGTACTTTCTTCATACGGAACTATGGACTTTTTTTGTATCAATCGGAGGTGAAAATGACAGCAAATATAACCCAAGTTCGCAGGAAATGTGTTCAATCTTAAACGGAGCTTACAAAGCAGTAACCTATTGGAATTGCAATTTCTCCATCAGCTTCATAAATCTCAGAGGAAGCAGAGGACACGAGGGCAGCGGTATCACTCAGAGCCATCGTGTCATCTCCTGCAAAGCATTGTATTTTCAGCACAGTGCTTTCATTACTGTTGTACAAGGGCATTTCTGAAAGGTTACATTTGATCACATAAAACATGAGGCGCCTACATGTTGAACCCTGTAATCAAATATCTCGGCCTGAATGCTAATTATTCTCTCTTAATAGGAACCTCTTGGAGGACAGAGCATTTTTCTGATATAGTGTGCCATTTCCAGCTGTGGCTAAGAGAAATGGATTAAATGAAGCTTTATTCTCATTAAACATTATACACTTAAGTGAATGGTTTAATGTGGAGGGGATTTATTAAAAAGAGAAAATTATATACAGTAAGTGATATTGGTAAATATTTTATATAGTAATATAATATAATTTACTTTTACAGCCACATTCATATTATCAATATTAATACATAATCATATATTAATCAATATATGCTTTATAAAATAATACATACGTTAATATTTAATATACATTTTGTATACAATACATAAATAACAGATCTGTTAAATTAAACAGAATTTGAAACGTATTATTTAGAAGGGTATGCATATATTAAAATAACGTTAAAAACTAATTAAAAACTGAAAACTAATATTTAAAGTATTTCAAATGGATAATTATTCTAAATAAGCAGACTGCATTTGAAACCTGTCGGCTGTACAAATGTGTTATTTGTTCATATATGTTTTATATTACAATAAAAAGTATTTACTAATGTTTCTAATTAAATTGAGTAATTAAAAAAACCTTACAACTGCATTAATATTAATCATTAATATATAATAGTTTATAATAAATGCCATATTTATTTAAGAGTATAAATGAACCATTCTGGTAGACTAAGTAAATTTGACAACTGACAGCTAAATATAGAATTTATTAATGTAGTATTTTTACAATCATTAGTATATTGTATTCATATATAAAAATAAATATTTATTATAAACATTACTCAATCAAAATAAATACACTGAATATGTCAAGCTGCATACATGTGTAAACAAGCCATATTAGCCATGATGGCATTAACAATGAAATTACCACTGTAAAATAAAGTTAATAGGAAAACGAAATTTGAGTCCAATAATTCTATTAACAAGTATAGCGTGAAATGAATCAAAGTCACATTTACATATTTTCAAAATGAATGCAGCATGGCGAGCGGTTATTTCCTTCTCCAGCACAGTGCTTTAATGAAACGGGTTGCACACAATCAACCTTTTTGATAAGAGCAAAATGAAAGAGAAGAAGATAAATCCATGGCCAACTTTGATTTAATCCAACAGGAGATCACAGAGATGAGTGGAATGCAAATGATGCAGTGCAAGCTTTTTAACAGGACAGAGCCTGAATATCACTCTCAAACACTCAGATTGAGGACAAACTCTGCTCACCTGTGGCCCTGTTTTCCAAACAGCCCAACGCTTTGAAGTTTAGTCACATTCATTCGTTTTACGTACAAAGTCGAGTTTGTTAGGAGCTTTCTTTCAGTTTACAGTCTCGTGTATGCGCAATTGACCCAATGGTAAACCCCTCCCCATTCAGCCCCTCCCAAATTCAGATCGGCCAATGGCAGTTAAGTATTAGTTCCACATAAACATGAACTTTCAGCGGCATAAAGAAATATCGAAAGATTCTTGTTTTTATGGCATTTTTGCAACACAATGTGCCTGGGATACATGTAACCCAGTATCCTGAGAGAAATTCATTTCATTCTATTTCTTAAACCCAAACAAGCCAACTTAACATCCAGAAGACCAACAACTACATTTGATCTAGGAAGTCGAGGCAATGCTTTTAACTCCGCTTCACCTAAAGTTATTCAATCTCAATTGTTATGTAATAAGACAGCCTCAGCATTTAGCTTGCATATATTAGTGCATGAACAGTCCTGAATATTTACCTGCGATCACTGTGACTATTATATTAAGATTTTCCAATTGACATTGCAATTTTTAAACCTAAATTAATCTCATTTATCATATATATATATCTCTCCATGGCATATTGAAATTATTAGTTCACAAAAAAAAAAATCTGTTATTAATTACTCACCCTCGTGTAGTTCTAATCCTTTAAGACCATTATTCATATTTTAAGATATTTAACACACACAATTTAAGATATTTTAGATTAAATCTGAGAGCTCTCTCATCCTTCATAGACAGCAACGGTTTTAAGATGTTCACAGTGCAGAAATAGAACCAAAAACTGTATTCATACGAAGCTCCAAGAACATGTTTGTGTGCCAAAACACCTGTAAATACTACTGTGTTCACCTATATCTTTTCTCCCATGTCAGGTGCATGTTTACTATGGCCAGTACAGCATACTTGCCATTAGGGTCAGCAGCAGAATACACAAGCATTGTATTGCCTGGACTTTAAGCTTCTCAGGAAAGTTGCTGATGGAGAATTAGAGAGGTTTTAGATTGCATCTAAAATATCCTAACTTGTGTTATAAAGATGAATGAAGGTCTGATGGGACTGGAATAACATGAGTGTGGGTAATTAATAACAGATTTTTTATTTTTGGGTGAACTAATCCTTTAAGTCCTACTTGAATGCTCCTTGACGAGTCTGCAACAGTAACTAAGGGGGTTGGAGTTTACTAATAGGTCAATTACTGCAGGGACAAAACTAGGTTTGGCAACCTCACTCACAATTCTGCTTCTGTCTCTTTTGTTCATTACAAGAATTGCATTTCTTTAGACGCACGGCTCAGTGAAACAGGCATGGAAAAGCTATATGTGATTAGAAACCCTCAGTAGTAGAACAACGGTGAACTGCAGTCAAATGAGATAGAAACTGTCAAGCCACATGCAAGTAAAAAAAACACTTTTCATATTCTGTCAGCCATTTTAATCAGGGTGCAAATTACAGGGAGGTTTGGGGGGTTCAGACCCCCCTAATTAACGCTTGATCCCCCTGAAGGACATCAAAACAAGATGTATGGGGTGGTCTGTCCTTTAATAGTTAAGAAATAGTTTGCTCTGATCTGTTTCTTAATATTAATAATTAAAATATTAAATAACTTAAATATATATTTGACCCCCCCCTGTAATGATTCGTACCATTGTGAATGCATGTTTGCACCAAAAAATATTAATTCAGCGGTTTGAAACCGGCAAATCTAGAGCACCAACAAACAGCGTTAGTGTTCATATAACATGTTTCTTGTAAAATAGTCATTTATACTGTAGGTGTCTGTAAAACTAGATGCATAGTTTGTATTTTATTATACTCTTGCTTGCACATGGAAGTTAAACAGTAAAATAAAAAGTATGTGCAGTTTTTCATGGTCATCTATTAATAGGTTTATTTTATATCACAAATGTCATTGAGAACCACTCAATATCCCTCAAAACACTGAAAACATAATAACAAGCTTGATTGATAAATTAGATATAATAGGTAATACTACCAAAAATATTTGAAAAACTTGACACCCCCCCCGATAGTCAATGTTTAATTTGCACCCTGATTATATTCTACTGCCCTCAAAGCGTGTGCTCTTAAATTACACTCACAAATACAGTGGCACATGCTATAATATAAAAACACTATATCATAATAAATACAAATGATATTATTAACATGCGCTATCATAGTTATGTTGTCAGTGAAATCATAAAGTGGCCAAAAAAGCCTGTGAATGCATGTATGTATTTGTTATTTATTAGACACATTTAAGAACATGTCTCTGAAAGGCATTGGGTTTTATCAAATCTAACACACCTGATTCAACTCGCAGGTTAAATAGTAGAGACTTTAAGACCTTTAAGACAATGCGTGTCCGTTCCACATCATATTCAGCAGCAAAAAAAACTAATAACCAAGCTGTGTTGCCTGTTAATAAAAGAACAAAAGGAAAACGAGGAAATGAATAATGTTTGTAGCTTTAGGGATTCATCTATATTTGATTCAGTATAACGTTGTTCAATTTCTGTACATTAATATGCTGAAGAGCACAAGTAGCTAAATATGACATTTATTATAATGGGTTTATGTGAAGGTAGTTTCAAGTTCTCAAAATTTTTAAAAGTCTAATAAATATTAAAAATGACAGCTCTTAGCTATACTGTAATGTTGAATGGCTAACCGACAATAATAGAAAAAAGAAATTTCCTGGACACATCGGTAATACTGGCTTCAGTCATAAAAAACAAAATACATTTAAACAAATATACTGTCTTGATGTTGTTTCTACATTTATTTGAAGTTTGAACATGAAATTACTGCAATATTAAAGTAATTTTAAAGACATATAAAGTAATATAAAGTATTAAATTAAAATGTTCATGACTGATCAATTTTTAATGACTACAGTTAACCTGTAATCAGTGAATCTGAAGTGAAAGAAATCTGAATTCACATTGTTGTTTATAGTTTTTTGTTTTGTAAGCAATCAAACAAGCGATGACAATGCTTGGAGACATAATTAGGATCTGGGTTTCCTTGATTTCCACATTGTTTGTTTAGTTGTCTGTAGGCTAATATCAAAATCTCTTCAGCTTGCTCTCTTGTTTCAGTGTAATTGGCCAAATTTGTTCATAAAACAATGTAAAAATTAACTAGTGGTCTTGTTCTCCCTTCATATTTACTTTGTTATAATGTCTCTCTCATCGCAGCTCCACCTGAGGCCATATAAGAGATACAGCATGTCAAAACTCATTCACCTGTCTGAGTAAAACAGGCAATGGCATCTCCTGTGCGCCGAGCTGAGGAAGTGGAATTAATTCATGGCTGTGTGTCACTGTCATCTCAGATGTGCTGGTTTATACATTACGCTGCCAGTGTTTGTTCAGGAGACGTATACCACAGACTTCAGAACCGGCTGGGGATTTAGCCTGAACTAACATCTCATTTATCAGACATTAGCAAAAAGTCACATCAGTGTTTTTGAGTTTCTTTGGACCAGTGTCATTTAGTTATGAAATCCCTGATACAGTTGGACTCCTGATGTAAATATATTATAAAACTGACACGATCTGGAGTCACTTCAGGAAAGAGAGCTGAAACCAAACGATAAATGATAGATATGGAAAAAATGTCTATTTGGATATATTTATTGGGTATATGTCTAAATGTAATATATGTCTAAATGTAAATTAATCGCAATTAATCATAATTTAAATGATTAATCGCAATTAATCGCATACAAAATAAAAGTTTGTATTTACATAATGAGTATGTATTCACTGTGTATAAACATTATGCATATATAAATAAATCATATATAAAATACAAAAAATAAAACACCAAAATACCTACATATACAGTCAAGCCCTAGGTGTATAAAGAATTTCGGCCTTCACTGTAAATGTGTTTATATACAATTAAGCATTTTCTCAAATATGTACATGTATGTGTGTATTTATTTATATATACAAAATAAATATTGAGTTCACATATACACACGTGAAAAAAAAAACAATGGTTGTGTGGTTTAGGTCTATTAGTTTGTCCATAGAGTTATTAATGATTAATACAATTTTACTGTTTAACCATTAAATATACGGCATAATGCAGTTCTGAATTTGAGTTGAATCACAAAATACTAAACAGTCAGGATCACTTTCATCAAATATATAGAGATATATTAAGCATGCAGTTAGTGTTGGTGAGATGGTTCTGTTCAGGGCAAAACTCCACGCGTCTGTCCATCCAGTCATGAATGGACAAATTGGGGAGAACAGCAGCAAGTCAAACCCCCATGGATGTAACCGAACAGAACCCGAAATCATCCATAAACAATGAATTACAAGTTAATTTAAATGCCAGAGACATGAGGCTGATTACCATGTACTTGGGCTAATATTTGGAACAGATATTAGAAATGAGCTAGGAGGAGTTGAGGATGGTGAAGGGAGTGTAGAATGGGCGTGCAGCCAAGCTCTGAAGAGAGACTGGATGTATGATTTAAATAGACTGCTGTGATGGATGTTGGAACCAAATTAGTACACGTCACGAACAGCTGACTGCCAGCTGATGCAAGCTTGACTGATGTGTCCTGTCTGAACTAACGCAATGCTCAATAATTGTTACAACAGTTAAAGATCAGAAGTCATATCAACTGCTAAAATTATTATTTTTTTATTTATAAAAGCTAAATTGAGAATGATAAATGTCTCATGTCTGGACAAGGCCAATGCAAGTTTTAAAAACTTTTACTAGTGCATGAAAACTTTTGTTCTTGTCTCCTGCCTAATTTGGCCCATGACTGTAATTGCACCAATTCAGTCTGGTAACTGAAGCCTGAGACAGACGGGGAAATTACAGGTACTGAACAGTCAGTCAGAGTCAGAGAGAGCCGACGGCATCAAAGCAGACAAGAAAGTGCAAAGTTTTTACAAACTTTACAGTGACCTAGGAGCAGCTGGCCTTTACTCAAACGCCACATGCAATGATTGAAACAATGTCTGCGCAGCTGCTTTCAGATCAGTGTACTAAATAAAGGTTTTTCTGAGCCCTGGTTAGTCGCTTTCTCTCCAGCTGTGCTGTGTCTAATAGCAGCCGCTCAATGTTTGAAAGCAGCCAGGTGGAATGATGTGATGTTTGGCTGAGATGCAGGGGCGGGAGATTTATTTCTGTGGGGATAAATACAACTTTCACCACAGTCCACTGGCCCACCAGAGCGGCTTGATTTAATTTCAAAATGGTCATGGTGAGAAAAAAACCCATGACTAAGCTACTGCCAACATAAAGTTTTCCATGAAATAAATAAACTTATTCATTGTACAATTATCTAAAAGTATCTACTGTATGTGTCTAATTTAAAAACTCTTTTTAGTGACACTGATAGCCATTAAGTGAACTGCAGTCAGCAACGTATAGCTTGTGTGCAATCTCATGCACATGAAATGTACAAGTGATGTAATCCAATGACCTGATATACTCACAGTGAAGTTCTTATTAGTTCTTTAGAAGTAAAAAAGAAGTTGGAAATACCTTTGCAGCGATATGCTGATAACAAGCATCCAGATGTCATCTGCGCAGCTAAAAAAATTATGTTCAGATGAATATGTAACAATGTGCTGGGCTCATTCCTCTCTATAACACACAAGGACAATAACATATGTGAGAAAACAGCAATATGAATTGTTTGCACAAGCTCTGCAATTCATGGATCATGTTAACAGGTGAGATAAATAATTGGCATATATATATATATATATATTCATTCATTTTCATTTCGGCTTAGTCCCTTCATTAATCTGGGGTCGCCACAGCGGAATGAACCACCAACTTATCCAGCATATGTTTTACGCAGCGGATGCCCTTCCAGCTGCAACCCATCTCTGGGAAATATTATATTATTATAAATTATAATAATATTTATTATTATAAATGTTATATTTAATAGGTCACATTGTCTAAGTTTATCACCAAACAAATACAATTATGAGCCCTTCTGTAAAATTGTAATTAATTTTCAAATATTTCCCAAGCAATGTTTAACAGAG
>CAIGQW010054382.1:4724508-4735421 GCA_903798125.1 Danio choprae
TATCTTTTCATTTCATGCTCTATCGTTTATTTTGTAGTGTCACTAAATATGTTGTTTACAAAAATACTTTTTGAGAATTTATATAAGCGCAATATTACATTATGGCCATTATGGGGATTCAGACCGAAACATGAATAACAGCACAGTGAGAAAGTTCCAATCTTGAAAACACAATGTTTACATCATGCATTTTATTCAGCAACATTTTTAATTTTTTTGCGTTGAACGAGTGTTTGAAAAGTGTTTTATATTTTATAAATATTCATTTTATATGTCCACTTTTTTAACCAAACATTTTCCATGAAGTTCTAAAAAAAGTTAGAAATATGATCAAGAATGAGTACATTTCTGATACTTTAACATGTTTAAAAAGATTAAAATATATACAGTATAAACTATTAATTGATTTAATTTACAGAAATATTACTATATTGTGATGTATATCATTATATGATATGAGATACTCATATGAGATTTATCGTATCATCCAGCATTACTAATGATTAATACTTTTTTCAGCATGGATTAACTAAGCTGATCAAAAGTGACATGGAATACATTTATTAAAAAAAAAAACTATTCTATTTCAAATAACATGCTCTTCTATAAATAAAATCCAGAACAAAATATCACAATTCACACAAAAACATTTGCATCTTAGAAAGAATGAAATGTTAAAGCATGTAAAAAGTGATTTTAAATAATAATAATATTTTCTGTATTTTAGACCAAATAAATGCAGACTTGGTGAGAAAGAAGAATTCATTTTGAAACATATTAAATCTTACTGATCCTAAAAGCTGAATGGTAATGTACTGTGTGCAGTGGTTAAACCTTAAAAGTATCACTATATTTGTTGTGGCACTTTCTGCATGAACTATAGTTCCACACTCTGCTGTTATAGCTTTATAGGTCAGAGTTCATGCTAAATTGAGGGTCTGAAAATAGCTGGCAGACAGAAACACACTTAGATAAGATAATAAGCACTTTCAGACATGCAGCCTTAAATTTAATGGCATTTTCCTCTGTTTAGAGGTCATGTGCGAGGAGGATTTGTTGTCAAATGTTCCATAATAATGCTACAGTATGTGAACAAAGCCATAAGATGAAGAGTTTTAGCATGTTATAGGAACCCCTTGTCTCAAGACGTTTTCAGTCCATGTTTAAGTCAGTGACAAAGTTCTAAAAGAGCCATTATGAAAGCCTGTGTTATGTCATAATTCTCAAAACTGTTACTTTCTGCTTTATGGTAAGAAATGTTGCTGAAATGACGTAAACATCTACACTGTTAAATATTTATTAATTAACAACTTTCCAAAATGTTGTTTTATTATTTATTTATGCATTTTAATTGCATCATGGGACCATGATCTTTCCTACAACTTTTGATTGAAGTTTGAAAAAGGAGCTTATACATTTTTAATAGTTTGATGTGATATAATGTCTGGTTCGTGTTACGATACAAAAACCTGGTAATAAACTACCAGTACTTTTTCTGTTATTTTACAGACTTGATTCTCTATATATTATCTATTATACAAGATATTGTTTCAAACCACTAAATCTTTAGTAATTGTCAATTTTGATCAAATGCACAGGTGAAGTTTCATCATCAAAAGTCAACAGAGCAGAGATCAACATCCCATATTATAATTTAAAACCGCAAATAAATAGAGAAAAACTGTAAATCGTGAAATACTGAACCTGTTCATTAACATACAGCGTACACCAATTTGATTTTATTGGTTGACTGATTTTTTTATTTCAGGCTTTGTCATCTGTGACTTCAATGGATCAAACCCAAAGATATTTAATAGCATACACAGTTACCAAAATTGATTTCTCTCTTTTTTTGGGCTTAATATGTTTGTGTTCACAAAGAACTTGTGTTTATTTGATCAACACAGTATGAACCACATCTATAAAATATGTTATATCTATTCACATCATTTATAAACTGTTACTATAACAGTTATTTTAAACAAATCATTACAGTTAACGGTTTAACATTATTAAACTGCTAATTTTAAATCTTAATCTTTATTGTTTCGATCAAACCAATTCATTGCGGAATAAAAATATGAATGTGTTTAAAAACATTTTTGAACTATACAGAATACTGTTTTAAAAAGAAGAGCAATTGTTGAGCTGTATAATCTGTACAGCTGTACACTGTATAATATCCCTCTGTTAATGTATGTGTGGTATTTAAGATTTATTTATTCATTTGAATTGCATTATGAGTACTAGATCTCTACTAGATTCTAGTACTAGATTCTGAAAACTTTTTATGTGAAAAATTAACTCTGCGTTTAGTTTAGTTTAGTTTAGTTTAGTTTAGTAGTTTAAAACAACATATTGTCTGGGATGTAAACTGTGGTTAAAAAAAAAAAGTATATATTTTAAAAAGTTGAAAGTTAATTAATCAAAGTTAATCCGCTTCCTAGTGTTTCCACCGTTGTCTTTACTTCTGACCTGAGAGTCGGTCACTTACTACAGTAATGAGTAATGCTGTGCTGGCCTTTCCTCCATTGCCGACAGGATGATTGATTGCAGTGGATAAAGGGTAAATGGATGGATGAATGTGTGTCGAGCTCTGGACACTCTGTGCAGGCCATTGTTCCCTCGCCCTGAAGTGTAAATAAAAGAACAGATTCTGATAAATGCAAACAGCCTTCCTCCTAATGCAACCTATAACGCATCTGTGACAAAATCAAGATGTGGGCAATAAATACGTTTCTTACACGAGGGAAGAAAAGGAAAGTGCTAGTGGTCCTAATGTGACTGAAACACAAGATAAATTATTTCCGTCTCATTTCACAAATGATGGGACACGCTAGGGGAATTTACTTCTGCTGAAAAAGCGGAGACTGAACTGGAGTCAGTATAGAGTCTTGCAAATGATGTTTATTTCTTATTCTGTCATGCATTACAGAAGAGCTGAAAGAGAGAGTGAGAGCTGAAGGATGCCTATACATCAGATGAAGTAGATTTATTGAATAAAGTAAATGCATCCCAAAAGAGAGCAGTGTTTCTGGTGTCTGTATGTAACAAATATAAATGTGGAGTCTATTTAGTCAATTAACAGAATGAAGAACACCCTGATGGCTGACAAGTCCACAAACCATAAATTTTTATTTTAAGTAGGGGCCAACTATCTCTACTGGCATTTAAAGAGATAGTTTTCACCCAGAAATGAAGATTGAATCACCCTTAAATGGTTCCAAACCTTTCTGTTGAACAAAAACAAATATATTATTAGGAAGACTGTTGAAAAAATTTTTTACTATGGAAGTCAATGGCTGCTGGTTTACAATATCACAAAGAACTCACAATAATCTTTGGAATAATTGAAAGTTTAAAAAGGATGAGGAGTTATCATCCTTGAGTGAACTATCCCTTTAAATTCACCCACAAATTACAAATCTCATCTTCGTTTTTTCATAAATCAACATAAAATATGGGATTTTTAAAAATAATATGGGCCTCACGGTGGCGCAGTGGATAGCACGTTCGCCTCACTGCAAGAAGGTCGCTGGTTCGAGCCTCGGCTGGATCAGTTGGCGTTTCTGTGTGGAGTTTGTATGTTCTCCCCATGTTGGCGTGGGTTTCCTCTGGGTGCTCCGGTTTCCCCCACAAGTCCAAAGACATGCGGTATAGGTGAATTGGGTAAGTTAAATTGTCCGTATGTATGAGTGTGAATGGGTGTGTATGGATGTTTCCCAGAGATGGGTTGCAGCTGGAAGGGCATCCGCTGTGTAAAACATATGCTGGATAAGTTGGGGGTTCATTCCGCTGTGGCGACCCCAGATTAATAAAGGGACTAAGCCGAAATGAAAATGAATGAATGAATGAATAAAAATAATATTCAAACGATTTTGGTTTATAATAAAAGCAAAGCCTAAAAATAACACTTGCCTTGTGTGTAAATATGGCATTGGTGAGTATATGAAACAGTATTACTCATTCATTCATTCATTCATTTTCTTTTCGGCTTAGTCCCTTTATTAAAAAGGGGTCGACACAGCATAATGAAGCGCCAACTTATCCAGCATATGTTTTACGCAGCGGATGCCCTTCCAGCTGCAACCCATCACTGGGAAACATCCATACACACCCATTCACACTCATACACTATGGACAATTTAGCTTACCCAATTCACCTATAGCGCATGTCTTTGGACTTGTGGGGGAAACCGGAGCACCCTGAGGAAACCCACGCGAATACGGGGAGAACATGCAAACTCCACACAGAAACGCCAACTGACCAGCCAAGGCTCGAACCAGCGACCTTCTTGCTGTGAGGCGATTGTGCTACTCACTGCGCCACTGTGAGGCCCACAGTATTACTTGTAATTTTATATTAGCTTTTTGACTGTAATGTTTTATCAATTCTAATAGCAAAATGCAAAATCGTTTAGGATGATTAATGCAATTAGATGTCTTTCAGCAGTTTAATGCACATACAATGTCATGGCCAGTAAAAAACATTTGTGGCCAGAATATTTCTCAAGTAACACTAAGCCATTGCCAGGTGTGACAAAATGTTAGTAACAGGACCTGAATAGAAGTCAATGGTGTCCAAAAGAACAGTATGGTTCCAGTTGTATTTCCACGGGAGTCTGGTAAAGTGTGGCAGGATTACTACTTAACTTTTATTGTGTATACACATTCGCACACACACAAAAATAGAGAGATGAGGGCAAACAAATGATGAACAAATTGAAAATTTGGGGTTAACTATTCCTTTAACGCCTTTTATCAGTCTCAGAAATACATATAATAACCATGAAAGCTGATACAACATGAGGTTTTTCAGAAATTGCAGAAAATAGCAGGATAATTGAATTCGGGTGATGAATAGCACCCTCGATGAGAATTCATTGTGGTATTTAAAGACTCACATGGGTTGATGACAATAACAACCAAATGAGCTAAAGAGGCAATGGCAAAAAGTCCTAATGATAAAAAGACTAATTATAGGGTGCTATTACAGAAGGTTTGCATTCATCAGACACTAGACAATATCTAGAAGCCATTTTTATGCAGAATTCTGTAAAATGACTCAAACGGGTGAACTGTGCCTCATTAATTTCCTCCCGCAGCTCTGATAGAAGTTGATTCTCTGACTAATTGGCCTGAAACACTCTCTGAACTTGCGGATATTCGATATCAGTTGGATAAATGTGTTTTAGCTGTTTATGGAACATACTTCTGTCAGGTGCTTGCTAAATTGTTACGCAAAGAATAGCGTCCGGATCTTTCCTAGCTGTAATTAAGGAGACTGCAATTGAAAAATATCTAAATTATATGTAATTAAAGTAGTCAGACAATCAAAACTTTTCATTTTATGTATTTATATTTGTATTATGCTGTGACACATTCTCTCCGCACGAAAGGAAGGAAAATTGATGCCTGTCAAGTGCAATACTCCAACCTGTAATTTAGAAAAATAACAGAATAGAAAACTGGAACAACAATGCAAAAAAGTCAAAAAAAGAGGGGAAAAAGAACAGATTTAACAAAAAACACTTATAGTTCTCAGAAGACAAGCAAGCAGAAATACGTTTAGTTAAATTTTATTTCAGTTTTTTAAAACTATTCAATATGCCAGAAACAGGTTACATTTTGAAATAAATGTAATTTTGAATATTCTGTCAATTAAGAAAAGCATAACAAAAATATGCATCACAACAAAATTAAGCAGCACAACCATTTAGAACATTCATTCATTCATTCATTTTCATTTCGGCTTAGTCCCTTTATTAATCTGGGGTCGCCACAGCGGAATGAACCGCCAACTTATCCAGCATATGTTTTACGCAGCGGATGCCCTTCCAGCTGCAACCCATCTCTGGGAAACATCCATACACACCCATTCACACTCATACACTATGGACAATTTAGCTTACCCAATTCACCTGCATGTCTTTGGACTTGTGGGGGAAACCGGAGCACCCGGAGGAAACCCACGCCAACACGGGGAGAACATGCAAACTCCACACAGAAACGCCAACTGACCCAGCCGAGGCTCGAACCAGCGACCTTCTTGCTGTGAGGCGAACGTGCTATCCACTGCGCCACCGTGAGGCCCATTTAGAACATAATAATGATAATAATATTAAATGATCCTTGAGAAACAAATCAACCTTATGTGACAATGAAGACTGGAATAATAATGTTGAAAATTAATCTTTCACATCACAGCACTTTAAAACAGTAACGTAATCCTTTTGAACGTAATTATTGCTTTAACAGTTTTTAAAAATCAAATAATTGTAGTATCAAGACTTCTCTCAAAAACATAAACATAAACTGCACTAATCCCATACTATTGATCATTCAAATTAGAGTATTTAAAAAATATATTTGTGTTTTTTTGGCTTTGAAGTGGGTTCTTGAGACAAAGAGTTTCTTAATATATGAGCTCAAAAAAAATTCAATTTCTGCTATCCACGATGAGACAGTAAAAATAATAGTGTGTCAGAGACCAGACAGGACAAATACATGATCCTTTGTTACAGTGAGGCAAAAAAAAGAAAAACCTCTGAAAAGATATAGTGGACACGGACCATTTCAAATCACATTTAAAACAATACCGAAAGACCAGCCTAAACAAGCACATTGACATTCAGCTTCAAGGTGAAAGGCAGCTGTGAAGGGAATTTTTTTTTAACCAGAGATAAAAGCAGCTGGGCCTTCTTTTAACTGACACATAGCTTTAACATTGAAGGATAACAGCAAACTACATGTTCCAAGCTAGAATATACACATGGAAAATAATCAGTCCAGCCTATGCCCAAATTTAAAAAAGCCAACGGTGCTTTTTCCATTCCAAGCAGTACAAACGTCACGCCTGAACAGCTAATTGTGTGAATACAAGAATAAAACACTGAAAAAATAGCAAACAAAATATCCAATGGTCTAAATAATGAGACGTTTAGCCACTAATGGATTGTAGTTTGTACCACAACTGGAAATAAACGAACTTCCAAAACTATTGTTTAAATTTCAATGATCTCAGCATTATAATCATGTGGCTGGCGAATTTGGAATTGGAAAAATCTTTTCATAATTAACTCTCCAAGCCCAGAAATCTGATCATGAAATCTGAATCCACTGACACGAATGTTTATATATTAAATATAATACAGACTAGGGCTGGACAATACATCACTAAATTATCATGATCACAATTATAGTATATGCATGTATCGCCGACAAGTGTGATAAAAATACAAATGGTTGTTTATCTAAATTTGACCAAGCAGATCAAGTAGTTGCTGTTCTGCTATTGGCTGGAGTGGCCCAAAGGCGAACCAAGAAATGAAAATAAATACTTATGGCGGCAGGATTCAAGAACAGAGAGGAAAATGACAACAGCCAGAGTTTTTTACTCATTCATAGCGTTTAAAAAGCCTACATTTTTGCACCTTGACGCAGATTTCTAGTCCGGAATTAATTAGATCTGACAAATATCTTTAACCTGTTTATTTTAATATCGTTACACAAATAAATGATTTAAAAACATAGCTAATAAAAACACAATTTGTCAAGGCAAATATTATATCATAAGTAATATGGTTATCGGAATACTCAACAACAGTATCGCATACCTAATATAGACCAAATATAAAACTGAGACATTTTATTTTATAAAGAAGGTATGATGGCATTAACTGTGCTTTAGCACTACAAAAACATTCATTTATCGAATTTGTAATAAAATGGATATAGAATATGAGAACTCTTATGCAACAAATCTTAATCTTATAAACATATTTAAGTTTTTACAATGACTTTATTCATTCATTCATTTTCATTTCGGCTTAGCCCCTTTATTAATCTGGGGTCGCCACAGCGGAATGAACCGCCAACTTATCCAGCATATGTTTTACGCAGCGGATGCCCTTCCAGCTGCAACCCATCTCTGGGAAACATCCATACACACCCATTCACACTCATACACTACTTACCCAATTCACCTATACTGCATGTCTTTGGACTTGTGGGGGAAACCGGAGCACACGGAGTAAACCCACGCCAACACAGGGAGAACATGCAAACTCCACACAGAAACGCCAACTGACCCAGCCGAGGCTCGAACCAGCAACCTTCTTGCTGTGAGGCGAACGTGCTACCCACTGCGCCACTTTGAGGCCCACAATGACTTCATCTTATCAAAAAAAGTTGACTAGGCTTACTTTGTTTAAATTATTCAAATTGAGATGCCATGTCTTGAAGTTAATTTGATCTAAAAATTGAAGGCAGCAAATCATTTCCAAAACCAAAACTCCTTCTTGCAGTGATTGGATTGGAGGTGCATTTTAATAGTCAAGGATTACGCAATAGAAATAACACAGACTAAAAGACTGATCTTGGGATTTAAAAATCAATACTAATTTGACTTATATAAAGGCATAATTTCAAGCACCACATATGCAATGTCTTTTTATATGTACCAAACAGAAAGACTCAATACTAATACATAATCATCATCATAACACAATCTGACATCAATTCTCTTCCAGTGACATGATATTGGCAAATACTTCAGCAAATATTGTTAAGATTACAGTTAGAGAACATCCACGGGTATATCCATGCATTAATATAATGCATAGTTAATGTATTTTATGAATTCCATAAATGCATTATATTAGAATAAATAGAGGTCATATAAAAGCAGTGAAAGAATAAGAAAAGCTGAGACATACCACAGCTCTTGTCTTTCACTTCTAAGAAAAGCTAAGACATCCTCAGAAAGTCCTCTTGAATTCTTAGCAACACCCTTGAGCATCAGCTGATGATAAACGCTTCCCTGGAGATTTATGAGTGCAGGTTAGAATGTATTAACCCCTTCACCCTACTGTCTGATGTGGATATATACACACACTCGGATACATTCAGACATTATCATCTGAATATTTAGCTTGCTGTCATTTCTTATAGGTATTAATACATAATATTTACAGCCACAAAATGTCAGTTTTTGCATGTTATGATTGATGCTGAAATGTAAAAATTTGACATTTATTTATGTATGTATAATTTAATTTAAAGGGATAGTTCACTGAAAATGTAAAATAGTTTTGGATGAACTATCCCTTTAATGCCATGTTCGCATCCAAGCTATTTTCAAGGCAAAACAATTCTGAAGTCTAGTAAAATGAATGCAATAAAAACCAGCAAACAAACAAAGTTATATTATAAAATAGGTTTTATAGGTTCCTCTTTTGTTTATAAAATAGGTTTTATAGGTTTCTATTAATTTATGATACATTTTTAAACCTTTTTCATGCAAAATTATAATAAATAGTAACTCTTTAAGTGAGTTTACGTCATTCTCACGTTAAAAGTTGGACAGTCTAATTAAATATGTTTCAGCATAAACAAAGTATTTATAAATTTTATGTATGATGAGGATACATTTATTAATACATTTTATCCTTTTATCAATAGATATTTACATTTTAATTTTTAAACCCCTTAACCCTAGCCCTGAATCCAAACATAACCATTTTACAATGAAAACGAAGTAATTTTAAGCTTTTAAAGCAAGTTGTTTTAGCATGATATAATCCTTTGAATCATCATATTCAGAAAATGAGTAAACTGTTTCAATCTACTAAACGCAATTTCACTGATACGCATCTTTGCTTTGCTAGATTGCTTAAAAATTGTAGTCCATTACTAATTACAAATTGCATAATAAATAATTGTAGTTAACGTGACTTGAGTAACAATCTAGAGATTCTACATTTTAGACAATGTAATTTAACTACATATGCGATTACTTTTAGATTACTTTGACCTAACCTCATATCGATTCGATAGTATAGATATTATTAATATTAATGTTATGAATATTATACATCATACAAATGTATCTAAAATACAAAGAGGAAAAAATACATTCCATTCTTTGTCATCAACAACATGAAGTGTTTTAAACATTGCATTACCTTAGAAATTTAGTTGAGATATCACTAGTGTTGGTATGTTGAAGACATATAAATCATGACGTGATCACATAATCAACCCAATTTTAACTGCTACCTAATTTTTGCGAGTTAAAATTATTTCAATTATTCTATTGCATGTACCTTATCTTGCATCTTAAGCTAAGAAAAAAAAAACAGTCCATTAAAATGCACAAAAACACAAGATGCACAAATCGTGTGTGCATGAAACAACAGAGATCAAATCTGCAGGACATGAAAGTAGCACCAGGTTCAATAAGCGAACACCGTTGCCATGGACGACGGCGAATATTAGGAAATACCAGACCGCTGAATTCCATGATTGTCCAAAGACCCGTGTAATAATAGATGTTAGCTTCTACTTACTGAACCTGATTGTTATTTGTGGCAAGTGCACATTTACACACAGTACTGTGAGTGCAGTATTAGGATTGTTTTCTGTGCGCTGAGGACTGTGCAAAATCTTATTCTAAACCATCTCCACCTCAGTCTGCTCAAGTGTATATTGGCATTTCCATCCACACTCTGATTTAACAGTTTTATCAATAATGTATGTTCTGACTGGTGTTTGTTCACTCTATACTCAGCAGAATGATAATACAACAAAACAGTCCACCAACATAGTGTTGATCAGTAACATTATGCTTCAGTGCCCACTTCTAGCTTTGTGTATATATCATCCGACTATAAAAATGACTAATTTCGAACCTTATGGTGTGGACATTTTTATTAATTTGCATGATTAATGTGGAAGCTTGGGGGTGTATATTTAAATCAAAGTTGTAAATCCTAGGTAAACATTGCCAAGAAGTGAGCAAATGGGAATATAATGTACACAAGATATATGCTGCATTTTTGTTCCAGTCAGTTGTGCAGTAAATTCAGATAGATAGATAGATAGATAGATAGATAGATAGATAGATAGATAGA
>CAIGQW010054382.1:4735431-4753244 GCA_903798125.1 Danio choprae
ATTAGTATATGTTGCAATATTGTTAATAATACATTTTCCTAAAGAGTGCACTGAACAGAAGAACAAATGCATACAATATGTCAAATAGCTCCACCTAGTGAGTAAAAAGTTAAATTGCAGCAGGCGTCAAGCTTTTTCTAGTTGTTTGTAATTTCATTTAAATGGATTCAAAATTCAGACTTCATTTAATTTTTTTCAGTATTTACATTATAAATAATGACTAATTAATTGTACAAATTATCACTTAAAGCATTAAAAATTGTAATAACTATTATGGTATTTTTTTAACCCATTGTCTCCCTAAAAAGAAAAGGGTTATGTCCTTTTAAGACTTCCATATGTTTCCTACAACAGTTTTGAATTTTGCTAAAAAATATATATTTTTTATTGTTTTATTTGAACGCCTTCTTTTGGGGGTCTTATTTTAGATACTGCATTGTAAGACCAGCTTAAAGGCAAAATATCTTCTTAAGGATGAATAAATCACAGTTATGTGGCAGTTTCTTCTCCACATCAATTGTGAGCGTGTTAAAATGCACTCAATGTCATGGCTAATCAATGAGGAGCAGCAGCATGAAGCCAAATCGTTTCTCTCAGAAGGGAATGTCAGCGTTTTCTGGGCCAATGAAAGCTGATGATGTTCCACACACTTTAACTCAATGTTTGACCACTTTCTTTAAATAAAAAACAATGAATAAGTAGAAAATATAAAAATTTATTAAAACAATTATTTGTTTTTCTTAAAATGCTCCTACTGAATACCAGTCAACTTGATTAAACAGTAATTGGTGTTTATTGCTTCAGGATTAGATTTATGCATTTTATATAATCCAATTTATTCATTACATCACATTTAATCTTATTTTTTTAAAACCTGTGAGTAAACACAATATAAATCCAGATTTAGAATCCAACATGATTGAAAAATCAAACAGCTTTCGGTAATCATGATTAAAAAAAATCTTATCTGAAATGTTCTTTTGAAAAGGACAGGCTTTCTATTTTTCCCATTCACTCAAACAATTATCTCTGATTATGCATGCAAAGATTTAGTCTTGGCAGAAAGATTATTTTACAGCACCAGGGGGGGCCTAACATCTTAAATCAACATCTAGCAAAGCATGAAATAATCCCTTTGCTTTAATGTTGATGCAAAATGCAAAAATGTTCTGATTAAAAAAAATAAAGAAAGATAAGTATAGTTTTGTATCCAAGTGTATTTATTTTCAGGTTATTTAAAATTCATAAGAAGGGATATTTTACCACTACAGCCCAGTTAAAAAGCAAACAAACAAAGAAATGGTTTATTTAACTCATAGCAGAGCATCTTGTCACACATGATGGAAACCTATCATATGGATATAAGAATTATTCAAATGTGTTATTATTATTCACATTCAAGTTTCGAAAGTATCATGCTTTAATATGTTTATAAATATAAAATAATATCTATATTTGTAAAACAGATTAATTAAATTACTCCTACAGAACAAAATACATGGGTGTCTCATGTGAAACACAAAATGGGTTAGGAATTTTTATTTTCATATGAATTTTTGTTCATTATATTTCATATATCTGCTTTACTTTAACATATAAATCTTACTGCATGTGACACACTTGAGGTTTTTCTGTCAGGATGACAAAAAAAACTAATTAATATAAAAATAGTCATTTCATCTATTTTCATTTCATTACATATACGGTGTTATAAATGATCAAGCAAGCTAATTTTAAGTAGGATTTTAATTAAATCAGATTATAGTTTATACATTATAAATGGCACTCATCTCAAATATAAGTTTGTCGGGTCTTATTATAAGTGGAAAAACCTTAAGAGAGTTTATTTACATTTAACATCAAGCAAAATAAAAAAAGATATTGTTTCTGAAAATAAAAAGCATTAAACGCAGCTGTTTTTCAAAAAACATAAAACCACTTACATTTTGTGAAAACTGACTAATGAAAGTCAACAACCTAGGCCTAATCTGACAGTTTGGAGCAGGATATGGGAGTTACATATAAAACATATAACCTACATGATAAATATATTTGCTTTTGAAACTGAGAATAGATATAACCATTGTGAAAGAAGGCAAACATAAGTAACTGCACACTTCATTCAAACCCTTATTTAAAATCCTCCTCACAACTCTCTTCATTGTTTGGCGGTTTTTCCCCCATTGCTTTCGTCATGATCTTTTTAAAAGAGATTTGATAGTTTTACTGAGCCTTCATAAACATACCAGTGTTATGTAGAAAGTGAAGAGAAAATCTCATCTTAATGGTGAAGTAAGCGAGCGGCGTCAGTTCAACAGTTTGGACAGTCCAACTTGAGATCACGTCACCATGTAACTGGTGCACAAGTGTCCAATGAGGGTCTCTTATGATGCGGAGTCATGGCGCTGACATAAGCGAGGACAAAACCGACATGCTAGCAAACTTAAACCATACATTCACAAAATAATCTAATCTAGCAAACTACACGAGGCAAATACTAACAGAAGCCGTTAACAGCTGGATTCGGTAAGTAGAAAAGCGTGAGAAACAGCCTGTGTATGAAGGTAAAAATGTGACGCTTCTCGTGTTGTTTTTCTCAACAGGCAGACAGACAACAGACGGTTATTGTGTCGGGAAAGCGATTTCACGTATGTTATGTTTATGTATATTGACGCTGGATTTTGCTCCAAATTCTTATAATGAGTACTTACTGGTTTGGAAATTATATTAGAAACGATTTCGTTGTTACGTGATGCCTCGTTAGAATGTAGCTGGCAGTGGGTGAAGATGAGCAATGCATGACATTATCGGTCAAATCTTAAAATAGACTGTTTTGAAGGTCTAGAGTAGACTTTAACAAAAACAGGTGTGACAAAAGGGTGAAAATAGCATTAACCCCAGCATATAAAGTTTTATAGGCTATGCATCGGTGGACTACACAAACGTTATCGGTCAAAAATGCAATAACATTTTAAAATATGACACTTTTATTTCAATTTAGATGAACTGTTTGCTTTGTGAATGTATTTTCAAATGTAATCGTGTGGTTGAAGTCTGAAATTTCAACATCAATACTGTCTTTAATGTAACCTGATCCTTCAGAAATCATACATAGATAAATGCATATTTTATTATTTATATTATTGTCATTGTGCTGCATCATACTTTGATATACATAAATATTAGTACCATTATAAATACATAAATATAGTATAGATATACATAAATATTAGTACCATACCATGCTTGTATTCATCAGTGGCACGATACATTGATCAAAAGTTACAGTTAAAATAACATTTTATTTCAAATTAAAGCTGTATATTTTGTATTTTCTTCATTCATCAGAGTATCATAAAAAAATGCTTGACAAAAAATATGAAACTATATTTATATTATTTACTATTATAAATTTCAATGACGTTTCCCAATATAACAGTTTTTATTTGTGATGAGAAGATACCTTTTTCTAAAAGTATTTGTTTGTTAAACTTTTGTAATATATACAAACACATGCTATTGTTCTCGCAACAAATTAGTAACAAGGAAAATCAGTTTGAGCCATTAGCTTTATTTTCATGCTATACTTGATAGTTTTCAAAAATGTAAAAACATTTGTAAATATTGCTGGTCAATTCATTGTTTGATTTATTTTATAGCACTAACTTCATTGCGAGGGCTACTGGTGGGTTTCTGCATAAATGTGATGTATTGAGGACTGGTTTAACTGGCTATATAGAGTGAAGCAGAGTTTGATCTTGGATGTCCCGGGGCCCAGTGTTGCTCAGCTTCTGTATTTGTCTTGATGGAATGCAGAGCTGAGGCAGCTGTGTTATGATGGGCATTTCTCAGCCAGGTGCAACATTAGACAGAAGGCCACTGATGGGTTAGAGAGACACACACAGGGCAATAGATGGAAATGAGGCCCTGATCGGTTCATAAAGGGATTCGCTATTGTTCAACGAGATGCATAAATATTGTCCACTGTTTGCCAGATCTAAAGGGTCAAATACACAATATGGAGTTAAATTTAACTACATAGAAATATTGAAAAATGTTTTGTCTGATAGACATTTTTTAAAGGGATATTTCACTTCACTCAAAAAGAAAAAAATTCCTATTAATTTACTCATGCACAGGTCATCCAAGATGTAACTTTTATTTTTCAGTAGAATGGCAGTGAATAGTGATGGGTTTTTATATACACATACAAATGAGTCCAAAACAATAACCATGATGACACACTGAGGTCTTGTGAAGCGAAATGATTGGTCTATGTAAGAAATTGAACATTATTTACAATATTATTAGCTTTAATCCAGTGCCTGGTCAAACAGATTTCGACACGTGTGGATGTATTGCTTTAAAAGCGCAAGGGTGCTCGCTTGGATGGGAGATCAGGTGACGCAGTTTGTTGATATATATTGGTGATTGCATCACCAGCTCTTGCGCATTTGTCATCAAATGTGACCGGACTACAATATTCTTTAATGTTCTACTGAAGAAGAAAGTTTCCAAAATCTTGGATAACTTGAGGGTGAGTAAATTAACAGGAAATTTTCATTTTTGGGGGAACTATCCCATTAAGAAATCGCTGTTTTTTTTTTTTTAGAATGAATGTTTTGTACTGTTGATATGGCAGCTCATGCTTATTATAGATCATGACAACATGACAAGACAAGAAATCACATCTAGTGCCGGTCACTGTCACTCAACCTGCTATTCTCAGGCCGTATGGTAAACATAGTACTAGTAAGCACTTTGGTATGCGAGTTGCCTAATACCTGACATGTATGAAAGGAACGAGATGGTTGCACCATGACCTGTTCAAAACCAGAGCTCAGTTATACAGCGCTGCCAGATTATTTGTGAATTGCAGGATCATTATTTGTCATTGTCATGATTCATGAATCAGATAGATAGATTCAAAAAGTTTTAGACTATTCACAAGTTTGGGGTCTGCAATGTGTTTCAAAGATTTGATAAACGTATCTTATGATCATCAAGTCTGCATTTAATTAAACAAAAATATAATAAGAACAGTATTATTGTAATATTATTACAAATGAAAAAAGGGTCTTATATATTTATAAAAAGGGTTTTATATATTTTAAAAACTAAAGTGTATATTCTTGTTATGGCAAAGCTGAATTTACAGAATCATTACTCCAGTCTTCAGTGTCACATGAACTTTCAGAAATCATTTGGATATGTTGATTTTCTAATTTCTGTTTATTATCTGCAACTTATTATTTAAGTGGAAACCATAATACATTTTTTTCAGGATTCAAGAAATCAGTTATTTGATAAGAAATATTTGAAACAGAAAGCTTTTGATATATGTTTAATGCATCTTTACTGAATATATTCTTTTATATTTTAGCCCCTTAATTTAGTTTCACCCCACATTTTGAGTACACAAATGAAAATGATGTATGGTATATGAATATTATATCTAATTTATTATTATCAGTTTAGGCTTAAACAAAAAAAAAAGATAAATGTATTGGAAAAATATTCTGTGGAAGGTTGAACATTCTTAAAATACAATTATTTATACAAAAATACACATTTAAAAAAATTAACAGACATATTTTTAATTATGAATATATTAAAATAGATTACAAATGCATACTTTTTCCCAAGCTAATTTATTTGCAAAACAGATACAAATTCAGAATTGTGAAACTGCAGTGCATTATGAAGAATATATATTATTGACATTTAATATTTTCCGAAAATATCCAACCTCTCTGGAACCCAGAACACGCACAAGTGAATGCATTATTCCTTAGCCCTGCACCATATAAAGTAGGCCTCTCAGTGAAATCTGTAGAGCTCTGCATTTCAGAGCAGGTCTGTTTCACTGCAGTTTGTTGACCCTTTGGGGCCCCTCTTTCTCTCTCTCTTTCTCCCTCTCTCATCCTTTTTGATGAGCCAGCCTTCATAAAACTTCACTGAGCTGCCTGCTGCATAGGTAAATCTCTGCATGGAATGTCACATAGATTTTCAGCTTAGGCTATGGTTGTTTTGTGCCTTAAAGGAGTCATGAATGTTTGCCACCCTTTTTTGTTACCTGATCCTGGTGAGATGGAAATGCCATTATATTTTAAACTCACACTGACATTGAAACAAAGTCTTTCTTTAGCTGCGTGCATTGTGGCCTACGTTGAGAATGTAAACAGGAGAAATAGTGCAAGGCATATACAGTAAATCAATCTTGGTCACTTTATATGAGCTGAATATTTAGTTAATTCGACTTTTAATGAACAATAAAAACATTGTCAGCCTATCAGAATCCATTTGACTTTAACCAGCTCAAGCTTCAAAAGACTTTGAAAATAGTACATATTAAGTTCTATGAATCGTTTTGCCATTCACATTTTTTGTGTGGAAAAGAATAGCTCTGACATTCTTCCGCAGAATAAAGTGTATTACAGGGTTGGAATGAATGAGGTTGAGTAATAATGAGTTCAGTTTTATTTTTAGCTGAACTAACACTTAAAGTGTTGTTGCTGTATGAGGAGTTACTCATAGTAGAGAACTTTCTATAATATCCAGTAAGGGAAACTAAACGGAGTGCAGTGCCCCCCCCCCCCCCCTCCCACCATGTGAAAATGGACACTCCTGGTGTATTTATAGACTAGACACGACAAGCACTCTTTCTTAAGAGACCAACGGTTGCTCACATTCGTCATAACCACATGCTATTTGGCTCTAGAAGTTACTCACTCCTGTGCCTTTCACAAATTTAAATGTTTTAGAAGATTTACAGGTAGGCTGAAACTTCAGTTTGAGGGTTTTTATTTATTTATTTTTTAATATTTCGTTTAAGAAACTACTAACAATCTATTAAAAAACACATTTTCTCTGTTTCAAGATGATTCCAGGATTCTGACCAGACGTACGTCAAGAGAAACATAGAAAGCAATAAGGGATTACTATGGAGAAGCCAGTGTTACAAACGCAGCCCTCTATGCTGCCCTTCTTCGACACAGCCCACGCAGTTAACTTGCTCCGTGGGATCCATGAGCTCCGCGCCGAGCGCAAGTTCTTCGACGTCACTCTGTGTGCTGAAGGCAAGGAGTTTCATTGCCATCGGACTGTGCTAGCAGCTGCCAGCATGTACTTCCGTGCCATGTTCGCTGGGACTCTGCGAGAGAGCGTCATGGATCGTGTGGTGCTCCATGAAGTATCGGCCGAACTTTTGGGCCTCCTGGTGGACTTTTGCTATACTGGTCGTGTGACCGTTACGCATGACAATGTGGATCTCTTGCTCAAGACAGCAGATCTGTTCCAGTTCCCTTCTGTCAAAGAAGCCTGCTGCGCATTTCTGGAGCAAAGACTTGATGTTTCCAACTGCTTGGAGATCCAGGACTTTGCTGAGGCTTACGCCTGCCGTGAGCTAGCAGCTAGTGCTCGCCGCTTTGTGTTGAAGAACATTGTGGAGCTGGCAAAGAGCATGGACTTTGAACGGTTGTCATGGAAGCGCCTTCTGGAGTTTGTGTCTGATGATGGACTATGTGTGGATAAGGAAGAAACGGCGTACCAGATTGCTGTGCGCTGGGTCAAAGTTGACTTGCAACACCGGTTGCATTACTGGCCAGAGTTGTTACAGCAAGTACGCCTGCCGTTTGTTCGGCGTTTCTACCTTCTGGCTCATGTGGAGAGTGATCCGCTGGTCTACTTGTCACCAGCCTGTTTGCGGCTAGTTAGTGAGGCACGCAGTTTTCAGTCGTATGAATTTGACCGCCATGACCGACCCGGCCATCGAATGCGCCCGCGACCATCCACCGGCCTGGCTGAAATTCTAGTGGTAGTGGGAGGATGTGATCAAGACTGTGATGAACTTGTTACGGTGGACTGTTACAACCCACAGACCGGACAGTGGAGATACTTGGCAGAATTCCCAGACCACCTTGGAGGTGGCTACAGTATAGCCGCCCTGGGAAATGATATTTATGTGACAGGTTTGTATAATGACTGTGTTTCCTGTTTTAGACAAACTTACACTCGACAAGCAGCTTCTACTTGTGGTTTAATTACTTCATGCTAAGGTAATAGAAGAACGCACAAATCCCTAAGCAGGCGCAGTGTCCAAACTGTTTACAACATGGCGGCCAATGTATAAATAAACCCCTGTATATTTGGCTATGCAAAAGCGTGGTGATGGGACATAATGTTCCGCCAGATCAGCAGTGGTCAACGTGATTTCAGGTGACGCATCGGTTACCTTCGGGAACAATGCTTTAGTTGAGAAATTCATTTCAGATCAGATTCAACTTAATGATACTGGTTAATAATATCTTATGTTATGTACTGGTTAATATGTCTTGTAATGTTTTTAAGGATTCATTTAAAACTTTGGTAAATTCAGTCACAATGCTCTTCTTGAGGTGAACAAATAACCAATGCAAGTTAATCCACAGAAAAATAAAACATTCCACTAAGATGCACAATTGTTATCTACTGTGCAGTGGTTGAAGAAGAGTGTAAAACACTAAAGAGGACAGTAAATGTAAGTGCAGCTTGTTCTAAGCTTACCATTTAATGATTCTATCCTCATAGGACAACATATTGGATAGAGAATAAAAAAGTAATTTTACTGTGCAATGTATCCACACTTATCAGCTATACTGACAGTGAAACCCAGAAAGTAAAATACACCTTTCATTTTATGGATTTTTATTTTTTATTTTTTGTGTGCAAATCAATAACTAGCCTGCCTAATAACTCAATAAGTAATGCTGGAAACCACCGTGGTGGAAAAATTAACATGTAAAAAATGTAAAAAACCTAAAAAAAACATTTTATTCCATTCACCTTTTTTAATCCCAAATTGTATCATTCCTATTTAAAGCAATAACCTTTGCAGAAGAACACCGTCTGAGTCTGTTAGTGTAGGCAGGTTTGATAAATGATAGGAAAGAATGTCTATTCTTTTTTGGTATTGTGTATCTGTTTAAGCTTTCAAATCTACTTTATTTGTGATAGGTGGCTCAGATGGATCACGTCTCTATGACTGCGTTTGGCGGTACAACTCCAGTGTGAATGAGTGGACAGAGGTCTCCCCTATGCTGAAAGCCAGAGAGTACCACAGCTCCTGTGTCCTGAAGGGTCAGCTCTATGTGGTCGGGTCTGACAGCACAGAACGTTATGATCATACCATAGACTGCTGGGAGGCCCTTCCGCCCATGCCTCATCCCATGGATAACTGTTCTACTACAGCATGTAGGGGACGGCTCTACGCCATTGGATCTTTAACAGGAGAGGACACGATGGCAATTCAGTGCTACGATGCTGAAAGCAACCGCTGGTCACTTCTCAACAGTGGCGAGCTGCCTCCATGGTCATTTGCCCCTAAATCCGTGACACTTAATGGCTTGATCTACTTTGTAAGGTAAGGTGATCACTATTTTCTGCACAATATTAAAATGTCATAAAATCATGAAAGAAGGATGTTTCCTATGATTACTGTTGCGTTTCAGAGATGATTCAGCAGAAGTTGATGTCTACAACCCGCAGAAAAACGAATGGGACAAGATTAGTCCCATGATACAAGTATGTACATTTTATGTTGTTTCACTCAAAGGCAGATAAAATCATAGGCATAACCACAATATGAACTTTTGATCTGTGTACTTTGGAGATAATCTTGTGAGTATTTGACACATAATGCAAAAGAGAACTAAATTGAATACCTTCACCATCTGACGCCTGCTTTCAGTCGCGTATATGCACTCAGAACTGCAAATATGGTATCTGGAGTTTAAATTGACATGGCTTGCATGCAGATGTTTTGTTTGTTGTCAGAATAACTGAGGCAAGTGCTGAAAAAGCACCTAATTTGCATTTAAAGACACACATAAAAATTAGACCCTTACACCATGGTACAATAAATGATCGGTGAGTTATTTTGAAACTTAAATTTGTGGGACAACAGAGTTTATTATTCTTTATTTTTATGAGAGACCTTATTCTTTCATGCCAAAGTGTGTTAGTAATAAAGGCAGAGAATGGTCAAACTGTTTGCTCTACAAACATGTGTGTTTATGACTAAAAAAAATACGTTTGAGCCATTTTTAACATCTAAAAAAATCAAGGAAGGAAGTCTCGAAGCCAAAAAGATTCCAATGGCTGTGGCCACTAGTACATGAAGAATAAGGTCAATAACATCTTGTAAAAAAAAAACTAAATAGGGCCTCTTTAAGTGTTTCTACAATACAAAACATTTAAAAAGTGTATTATATAGTGCAGTAGTCTCGAAGTTAATGCGTCAATATAAAGCACTACAGTGTTTACGGTGACCTGTCTACACTCTCACAGTCTGTCCAATTTAAAGGTATAATATAGTTGTTGTTTTTTTATTTAAGAGGGAAATAAAAAATCTTACATTCACACTCCACAGGTTCATGTTGGAGGAAGTGTGTCAGCTCTGGGTGGTCGACTCTATGTGTCCGGTGGTTATGATAACACTTTTGAGCTGTCTGATGTGGTTGAGGTCTACGACCCCGCTTCCCGCTCTTGGACCCCGGCCGGCCGGCTCCCCCAGCCCACCTTCTGGCACGGAAGTGTGAGCATATTCCGACAGTTCATGCCTCTTGTTCAGAGCACATTTGAACCCATAGACATACCCGAGGCCAACGCCATTCACCTCCACAGACACCACCGCAACCAGGCGCTTCACAACCACAACAACAACGTCAATCAGAACCACAACCAAGAAGTCAATCAAGTGCACTAGGAACTTTTGAGAACAATGAGACTGAAGGTCATTCAATGTGACGTTGCTACTTGGTGTTGCACTTTATCACATTCACCTCAACTGGGCAGCAAAAGGAGCTGGAAAATGGACAATCAGTGTTTGCATTATTTCTCCCAGAGTTACTACAGCTTTAATTGTTGCATGCATTTCTAATGCTGGCTGCGTTTATTTTGAACAGGCACTTGAGTGACTCATAAAATAATGCCAGTCATATCATGTTTGGCAGACTTTAAGCAGTCCATACATGGAAATTGCATGGAGGTTAAGCTAATTTTTAAAACTTATTTTATCATTTAGCAGTATATGTTCACACAATATGAAAAATGTCACTTCATTTAAGATGTAGGTGATTTTCTTTTCTTTAGTAGAACATTGAAGAAGATTTTTAGATGAAACCATGGTCATTCTTATGAAGCGAAACGGCAGGAACCTGAATGGTATTTAAAACATTATTACCTTTTAATGCACAGTAAAAGCGCCAGTTCATCGGTTTGCTTCATAAGACCTCAATGTATCATCAAGATCAACTTGTATTCATTTTGTTTTGCCTGTATTATGATTTTACGACTCTCAAAGTATTAATCAAAAAGGACCACAGTTTTTAGCTAAAATCTTCTTTAACGTTCCACTGAATGGAAATGTCACCTACATTTAGATATCCTGAAGGTTAATATAATATAATAGTACATAATCTCTTTTTAAATGTATATCATTTTAAAACCCCAAGCATTCCAAAAGGTGAAACTTTGGATCACTTAGATTGCACGAGTTGACAAAATTCTGCAATATGGAAAACAAATGGTGTTTTATACATGCAGAGTCTGAAATGAAATATTTTGTCTAATCCGAAATATTGTTTGGCATAAAGGTAATAATTGTGCCCCGGTGTAACTCATTTCTTTATGTATCTTTCTAGAATTGCATATGTCAGACAATCTAGTGTGCATGCAGTGGTCACATTTAATGTGAATTTGTATCAGACTTGCTTTTCAACTCCTGTTACTATTAAATTAAGTTAATAATTATCTGAACATTGTTTATTTAGTTTATGAGAAACTGCTTGTTTAATTTAGATGTCCGTGATCATGAATAATACATGAGGAGCAGATGACGGAATTTTCTTTTTGTTTGGTTTTTTGTCATTGTATTAGGATGCTGTACTTATAACTGGAAGTAGTCATTCAGTATCTCACTATTCTTTAGTAAATATGTGTGTGTTTGACAATACCAGTGCTTATTAAAATGATTATTTATATGCTTATGCGGTACGTGACATTTATTTTTCTTACAAAATGTTTGGTTTGTTTTGTGGCCAAAATCATTTGTACAAGATGATGTGTACAAGGTGATGATTTGTGCTTCTATGTGTGGTCAACCAATAAATGACGGCCAGCACTGTTACTTTTGCTCTTTTCATGTGTGTAATGTCTTGTTATTGTGCATTTTATTCGATTTTTTTCTTGGAAAAGAATAGCATGTTTTGTTCATTTTAGTTTTATTCTCACAATTGCACTTTTTATCTCGATAGTTTCAATATATTAATTGAATTTAGCACAAAATATATAAATAAAGATCCTAATTCTGTTCTTTTTAACAAAGTTAATTTTAAGGAAATAAAACTTTTCTTGAATCTTGATTTTTTTTTTTCTCTTTAATGCATTTTAGTTGTCATTTTTTTATGTAAAAAAGCTTTGAACCATAAAACAATCAGCATAGAAAAAAAAAATCTAAATCCATCTACTTTCAATGCTTTATTCCATTAAGCAGGAGTATACATGAAGCTTTACTTGTATTACAAAAAAATCTTGCAAAGTTATACAATCCAGATGCTGAATAAATCAAGACATTCTCTTACAAGAATTTGGTCATACGCTATTGAATCTGTCACACATCTCTAAGCTCAAAGTGCCAGTCATCAGTTAGCTAGTACTAATGAGAGGCATAATGCATTACGACAAACAATCATCTGACCTGAAAAGTTGGCCTCACACTAATTGCAGACAATCTCCTACTGATCCCACATATGAAACTAAAGATCTTGTGTCATGTTATATTTGACACAACCAATTCCTGTTTTTACATCATTTTAAAATGAATTTAAATGATTAAAACTCATTTTGATGCATCAATATATTCATAAGGAGATTAAAAATCCAAGTATTCTGAAGAGACACTTTACATGGTGAACAGTTTTAATGATTGACAAAGCAATGTTTACTGCTGTCATGGAAGCTCAAGCATGCCTGCTTGACGAGTGAGAACCAATGAGGTTTGTTCTAACGTCACATGGCACATTTGAACTGTAAAGGAACCAATGAGGTCCTGTCCTTGTTAAGCAAGTATGATTGAGCTTCCGTACATGTTTATTGATCAATGTTTATATGAGAATAGAGCTTAAATTAAATCCATTAATCTTATAAAGCCGATTCTGTCTTTTCAGAGTTGGATTAAACCGCTTGATTTATATGAATTCTTTTTTGGACTTCATTAATTTCACTGTGAAGCATCAAGAGTTTTGGGTGAACATACTTTCAATGGAGGGACAGAAATCTCTCAGATTTGATTCCAAATAGCGTTTTGTCTTTCAAAGAGGAATGAAAGTGAAAGTTTGTGTTTGGAAGAATGTGAGAATGGGAAGATTCATTGTACTAGTCTTTTCTTATATACAAGACATTTCTTACCTGTATTCTCATGCATGGAAGCTGTTTATTTACACTGACTGGCATTTCTGAATGACTTCAAATTCCTCGATGTCTTTTTGTCTTTCTCAATTGTTTACCTAAAGTGAACGAGTCTCCTTTATTTAGTTTTTCCCATCAGCCTCAGTGCTGGGAATCTCCACCACCACATCGGACTGATTTATGGGATACGCCTCCTGTACGCGCACCAACAGCGTCTGCTCCATCACATCTGCTACAGTGAACTCCGTCTGCTCGACTTCATCTTCTCTTTCAGCCAAAGTAAAGTCAGTCTGCTCAGCATTCACTTCTCCATCAGTCACCGGATACGAGGCCTGCTCTCCTCCTGTTCCTCCAGCAACCTCTGGCTGGATAACCAGATTAACCATGTCCGCTGGTCCTGCCGAAGCCTCTGTCTGGACTGGAAGACCAGATGAAGCAGCTGCTGCGGTCTCGTCCTCCACAACCAGGTTACGTAACCTCCTCTGTCTGGGACTGTAGTTTTCCATGCGGTTGTGGATCTGAGCATGTCGCCGCAAATGTGCCTGGCGAAGGTAGGATGGAGACACTGAGATCTTTTATGGCAAGTAGGAAATGATGCGTTATAAATACTGGGGATGCGTACCTGTCTGGTGAACTTGTAACCACAAAGTGTGCACTCGAATTTCCTCATGCCTTTGTGACGCCGTACGTGAACCCGGAGCTGCTCAATGGCTGATGGGCAACAATGGGATGGAAATTATTATTCCAGGGGCATTTTAAACCATTGCTTATTTTATTTTGGGAATGAATTTTTTCTTAAATTATTTATGCTTGTGAATATTCATTTACATTTCAATTTTATCAATTACATTTAACTTAATTATTTATTTACTGTATGATATACATTTATTATAGTTTTTGTTGTTTTTAATCATGCCAAGTCACAAATGAAAATAACATTTAACATATAACATTTACATTTATGCACAATTTACATAATTTCTATCAAATGCATTCATTTATAAATGTATATATACAACGTACATACAAATTGTTAATTAAACATATGACATAAAACATATAAAACATAATTAGTCAATATTAAATACAGTTGAAGGCAAAATTATTAGTCCTCCTGTGAAATTTTGATTCTTTTTAAAATATTTCCCATGTAATTTTTAACAGGGCATGGAAATGTTCACACAGTATTTCCTATTATACTTTTTACTTTTGGAGAAAGTCTTAATTCTTTAATTTGGCTGGAATAACGATTAAATTGCAAGTTAATTAAGTCTTTAAATTGTACTTTAGTATCTTTAGTATCATTAGTATCTTTCAAAATAACTACGTATAAAATATTATGTACTGTGAGTTTATGGTGAGTTTATGTATTTACATTGTTCATATTTATATACTGATACTTAAAATTATGTATATTCATTTACTTCATTCATTCATTTTAATTTCGGCTTAGTCCCTTTATTAATCTGGGGTCGCCACAGCGGAATGACCCGCCAACTTATCCAGCATATGTTTTACGCAGCGGATGCCCTTCCAGCCGCAACCCATCTCTGGGAAACATCCATACACACCCATTCACACTCATATACTACGGACAATTTAGCTTACCCAATTCACCTATACCGCATGTCTTTAGACTAGTGGGGGAAACCGGAGCACCCGGAGGAAACCCACGCCAACACGGGGAGAACATGCAAACTCCACACAGAAACGCCAACTGACCCAGCCGAGGCTCGAACCAGCGACCTTCTTGCTGTGAGGCGAACGTGCTATCCACTGCGCCACCGTGAGGCCCTATTTGTTTACTTCAATTCATATAAGTGTCTGAAATGCATCGTTGTTCAGCCTTCCATCTCACCTTTAAATGTTTTGTTGCAGATTTGGCAAAAGTGTGGTCGACCTTCTTGGTGTTTGCTGGCTACATGGCGTAAGAGAGGGCCTTTCTCAGTAAAGCGTTGCTCACAGAACTCACAGCTGAATGGCCGCTCTCCTGTATGTGTGCGGTGGTGTTTGTCTAGACTCGCTGCTCACACAATGATACAAAAGTAATCAACAAACTGCAGTGATTTGGTTTTGCTTGGATTTGTGTGTGTGTGTTTTGGTTAATACCTTGAGTGCGAAATGTCTTGCCGCAGAGGTGGCACTGGAAAGGTTTCTCTCCGGTATGTGTTCGTAGGTGCATGCTCAGATTGGCTTTCTGAGTAAAAGCATGATTGCAGAACTGACACACAAATGGACGTTCGTTTCTGAAAAGAAGCACAAACATTATGACTCAATAATCAATAATCCCAATGGTCAAACAAAGCATGCAAAATGGATAATAGCCAGAGCATGTAATTAAAATTTGAAAATTGTCATATCATATTGGCTAGTATGATACAGTGTGGCGGCATGGTGGCTGAGTGGTTAGCACTGTCACCTCACAGCAAGAAGGTCGCTGGTTCAAGTCCCAGCTTGGCCAGTTGGGATTTCTGTGTGAAGTTTGCATGTTCTCCCTGTGTTCATGTGGGTTTCTTCCAGATGCTCCGGAAGGGAATAGGTGAATTGGATGAACTAAATTGACCATAGTGTATGAGTGTGTGTGAATGTGAGAGTGAATGGGTGTTTCCCAGTTCTGGGTTCTGGCTGGAAGGGCATCCGCTGCGTAAAACATATGGCGGAATAGTTAGCGATTCATTCCGCTGTGGCGACCCCTGACAAATAAGGGACTAAGCTGAAGGAAAATTAATTACTGAATGATAGTGTTTCTCAACAACTTCCCTTAGAGTACAATAAGAATGAATAAATAAAATAAATTCGTTTTTTATTGTTTTTAGTTTCTTCTCAAAAAAAGCTCAAGAAAAAGACAAAAAAATCTACAATACTAGTTTTTATGAAAAAATAATAATCATCATTATTAAAATTATTATATAATTTAAATGTACTTTGATGAAATACTTCACAGTTCAATAGTATTACATTGATATTCTTTTTAATTTATTTTTTATAATTTGATTAAATAAATAATAATAATAACAACAACAACAACAACAACATTAATCTAACTCATATTTGCCTGTTTTAAAAAGAAATATTTTATATTAGTTTTATGGTCAGTAAAAAAATTCTGTGTTTATTTTATATTTTAGTTTCTCTTAAATAAAAGCTCCATGAAAGACAAAAAATCTACAATACTAGTTTTCATGAAAAATCCAATCTAACTCATTTCCCTACTTACCTGTTTTTTTAAAAGAAATATTTTATATTAGTTTTAATGCTGGTAAAAAATATATACATTTATGTGCTTTAAGTTTCACAAATCACCAGCCAGAAAAAAATGATTTTATGTTTAAAATGTATGCATAATTGTAGCATCTGCAGCATCCTCACACAAATAATAATCAGTTTAAAATAATAAATAAGTCATGATTATGTTCTTCCGCTAATCATTACCTGTGAATGGCTTTGATGTGCATCTGCAGGCCGTTGCGGCTGGAGGCTCGATGGCCGCACTCCTCACACACAAACAGCTTCTCTCCGCGATGCTTGGATGCTTCATGCAGACGCAGCTCAGTGCGGGACAGGAAACACTTGGGGCACAGCGGACACTAGACCAGACATGTTATAACGCTCTATCAGATGCCAACAACAAATAGTACTAATATACACTCACAATGTGCTGTAATATTTCTGATAACCATGATTATAATCTTTATTTCCATGCCTAATCTCAGATAGTCAGACAATGATTCATCTTTTAAAATTGGTTAAAATATTGGTATGCTGTTCAGAAACTATAGATGGCTTTAAATGTATGGTTAAAAAGTGGTCAAAAACAACTACTGGGACTGTGCTCTAAATAAAACTAAATGCTAGCAAACATCATAAACATGCATTTTATTTCCCCTTACTCCACATCAAATGCTTTCAATTTAACAATATACAAAACAAAATATGAAATTATTGTGCCAGTAACTTTAAACTTTTTTTTGTAAATGTCGAGCCTAAACCAATTTATCGTGCTTACTTGACATGAACTGCATCACATTTTAGATGAAAAAAACATGAAAGTGATAAAACGCATTATGGTATTACAGACCAGGCACTGTATTCACAAAACATTTGAAGGCTAAAAATAGCTCCTAACTTGACGATTTAGGAGAAAATATTTTTAAAACAATGGTTGGTCTCATAAACTTTTTTTTCTAAGAGTGTTTAACAAAGCCTTTAAGTGCTAAAACAGGCTCGTAAATCAGTGAAACGTTAGAATACCTGTATGACTAAGACTAAACCACACTATCCTAAAATGGCAGTTTCTGCTTTGGAAAGAAAACATTTGACTACAATGAGCTTTTAATAAGTTATTGCCTGAATCACATATACATATA
>CAIGQW010054382.1:4753644-4767938 GCA_903798125.1 Danio choprae
TGTGTGTGTGTGTGTGTGTGTGTGTGTGTGTGTGTGTGTGTGTGTGTGTGTGTGTGTGTGTGTGTGTGTGTGTGTAAAATTTTAATCATGGAATGCTGTAGCTGTGACAAACCAGGAAAACTAATTTGCTGCTCACTCAAGATTTTCTTATGTAGAAATTATACACGTCCATGCTAATAAAGCTAATTTTGAAGCAGTTATGTTAACTTTTAAAAACACACATTTTGACTTTACAGACCTTATTTCACAAGTGAACGAAAAAACACCATTATAAATGCACTGATTATGAAAACTGATATAATACTGATATAGAAAACTATATTTTACATATAAATTATATATTATAAATTAATAATTAACGCCATTAACACTATGCAGTAAAATCTGATCTGAACTCTTGCTCCTGTGGTGTCTGTCATTGCTAAGCAACAGGAACCACAACCACCCCTGACAAAGCCTTGCTGCAGATCTGATACAACTTTTAGAGAGGAGAAAACAATCTGCATTTAAAACAGTGGGCACAAATTATTGGTCACTAAAAAATAAAAGTATGGCGAATTAATCTGTTTTATCTATGCAAATATGTTAGGCACGAACTTGAATACAATGCACACTTTTTAGGTAACGTTTTACAGAGCAAATCATGGAATCGTTCCATCCCTATTAGACTTAGATGTTGAAATTGAAATGACTTGAATTGTAAATTAAAAACATTTAAAGTGACAGTCAATTTTGTTGCTGCACTGTGATCCTTAAATATATTGTAATCAAATGATTCTAGATGTAAATAGGTCTGACAATGTTCTTTCATATCTAAATTACTGTTGACATTTAAGTGGCTTCAGTAAATCCTGCTAAAAAAGTAAACAGGACACACTGGAATGTAAAAAAGAAAATAAAAATAAAATTACAGCTGTATAACACTTTTATTTTGAGGTGTTTGAAAAGTCCTTTTTCATCTTTAACCCATATAGTACCTCAGTCTTGCTTGCATCTTCATGTCTAGGATGATCTCCATCCTCAGTAGCTCCAGTCTCCTGCTCTTTGTCTTCTACAAATGATGCTTTTCTCCTTCCTACTCCTTGTCTGGTAACAACAGAAATTTGACTTTCGCCAACCAGTCGACTGGGCCCTTTTACACGTCTTCCAGAACGTGTGACTGTAGTAGATGTCAAGGCAGGAGGCTCATCATCGCTTGCTGAACTCAACTTACATGCGTCAGCTTTATTTTTGGTCCTCTGTCCAGATCTAGTCTTTCTATTCGGAGTCTGATCCGGCTGAGGCTCTGAAAACAGTGGTTTGGCTGGATCGTCTTCATTCATGTCAGGAGTTTTTATACCCTGGCAAGGTATAAGAAAAACGGGCACCGATAAACCGCTGGCTGCATTTTGGATTTTTTCCAGATTGCTGTCGTCTAGCTGGAGTTCACCAGTGTAGAAGAAATTCAGCAGTAGCTCAAGTCCATCATCGGGACACCCTAAAGGCAGGTCGATCTTTATAGATGGTGTCTTTGAAGTGGGTTCCTGGAACAATTGGCTGAAGCAGGCCAGGACATTGCGATGGGCCAGATGCACCTGTCCGCTTGCTGTGCTCAGCATGGCATCACAGAACTGGCCAAAAGCTCTCTGCTGGTTTAGCAAGGACAGCACCCGCTGAGCATGAGAGGAGCCTTCTGCAGGTTTCTCCATCTAGACAAGCAGATGCCAAGCTGATTTCAATAATGATTTTTTTTTCAATTCATTTACACATTAAACTGATGTTTAAATTATTATGTTTAAGTACTTAAGTTTCAATCATTATGTTTTCATATCAAATTCTAAATATTTCATTAAAATAACATTATTGGCTAGTTTGATTCATGAATTAGGACAGCATAATTCTGCACATTTTTATTTAAATTATAAATATTATTTTTAAATGAGTAATATTAATATTTACAAATAATTATATTAATGATTTATATTATATGTATTTATATTTAATTACAATGTTTTCGTAATTGTAATTCGTTGTTCATGGATATGTATAATAATAATGATTCACGATCAGAATCAAACATTTGTGAAAATACAATAAACAGATCATCTTGACCTTTTTCTCATTTGTTTCATGAAAATATAATGTAAAGAATAGAAATAATACTACAACTCTTCAAATAAAATACTACTATTGTACTGCAATTGTGTTTATTGAAATGTTTTTATTTTTTCTGTATACATATATTTTATACTAGAAATATATAACATGTATTATATAATAAACATAATAAAATATGACATACACATTCTAAATTCAACGTTGTTGTTTTATTGCTAAACGCTTATAATAATAAAATGTTACAGCTCAATACTACTTTAAAATAACTATGCATCTAAAATAGAATACATTGTTTTATGAAGGTACAACGTGTGTAGACTAGAGATCATGAAACTTTAAGTAGTCCTACACAAATCCTAACATTCTGCATTTATTGTACACTACAAGTATAGCTGGTTATTACGAAATCTGGTTTATTTTGGCCGTTATTAAACAATACACAAAATAATTCTACACATAATCATCTACATAGGCTCATTAATGTTTCCGAAAACCACGATTAGCGACTATTCGATTCATTTGTATCACCTAAACGTTAACCACGATGTCCGCATTTTAATGACGCTCCCTAAATCACTCGCCTCACAATCAACTCTGTACGACTCACCTTTCCCGTAAATTAGAAAGTTGCTCTCATATTTCTTTTATAAAACGAAAATACACATAAACTCGTAGTGTAATTTAGTGAGTAAGATATAAATTATACAGCATCAAATGCTTAATTTGGGTTAAACAACGAGAAGCCATGTTGAAACAGAAACGGGAAGTGACGTTTCAATACTGTTGGAGGTGGTTGGCCATTCAACGCATTACGGTGTTGTAAAAATACTAGGTTCGTATTTTTTCAAATGTGAACAAGTGGAATAGTTTGACTCATGTAGTCAACATGTACACAAATTCGTCCATTTTATAAATATTTAAAAAACTATGGTCAAGTATTTTATTGTGACGTATTTAACCAAAATTGTAGTATAGAATCCTATCACGCTTAAACTCCGGAAAACCTATTGTTGTCCAGCAGACGGCACATACGCTATGAGCGCACATCGCTGCACGAAATTGTTCTCGTTAGCCTCAGAGTATCTTTAACATATTTTATGCTTCATCTCATATATACATCAGAAAGTGATATTGCAGTCTTAAAGCTGATCAAAAGGAGTAGCTTGGTCTCGATTAGTAGAGTGGGACTCTGTAACAGCATCGTGCAGCGTGATTTTGCTGTTCACATGGAGCCAGTGGCACTTACACAGAAACTACAGAACCTTCGCTGAAGCCCTTGTTTTAAGTGTTTTACGTTTTTGATTTGACTCAAATCTGTTGCACCGGAGCATCGTCGGTTACAGCGGATTCTCACTTTAAACAGGTTAGTGAACTAACGGCAGCTCTGTGGACGATTAACAACAACCACGAAAGTAGCTTTCAGTTTCATATTCTAACAATAACTGAACTTACTAGTGATTGATACGATTGATACAGCATATATCACTAACTGAATAAAGAAAAAGAGCAAAAACAATACATGTTTGTTACTTGTTCAACACACTGACCATCCGTCTTTAGATTACCTTACTTCTATTTTTAAAATATATTTATTATCTGTTATTTGTCCTGTCTCTGTAATTCTGTTGCACTGTAGAAGCTTCTGTCACGAAAGCAAATTCCTCGTATGTGTGAACATACCTGGCAATAAAGCTCTTTCTGATTCTGATTCAGATTATCTATCAATCAGTCTTATCTTCTGAAGATTTTTTTCTAAAGTTTTTTTCTTTAGTTTGGCTGGAGTAAGAGCATACATTTGAAATAATTTTAAGGTCAAATATATTATAAGAAATCAATTATCTGGGTTTCTTGGGTAATATTTGATAAAGAATTACAATTTCAAAGGCTGGCTAATAATTTTGCCTTCATAATTAACTTGAAGTAATCTCGTCATTACACTTTTGTTCACAGGTGTTTACTCGTTCTGGATTTATGTCGTTTTTAGTCTCTTTGGGGGTCATCGGATGACAATGAAAGTACACAAGGTTCATTCTCGGTCCCAACAGAGACAGCGAAATGCATCTAAACAACATGGCAAGAATAAGTGGAACAAAAAAGTACGCAGCCTGGACTCAACGCTTCTTAATACTAGCTCTGGAACTGCAAAGTTGGAGCAACAGATAGCCAAAAAGGAGAAACCCGCAATAAAACGGTTGAAGAAGTTGTATGCAAAGCCTGTGACTCTTCTCTCTGATAAAAACTGTGCTGACGAGGAAAAGCCCACCTCTGTTACTTTTGCTCATGTCCACACAAATGGAGGCACAGAACTGGATGACAGCAGCAGATCGGTGGACTCTCAAGAATGGAGCGAATATGCCAACAGTGTTCTTCAGAACGGCATGGAGACTTTAACATTACCTGACTCAGACCAGCCTGAGGATGGACTTCAGTTCCATGCCCACCTTGACCATGCCAACAACCATGCAGTGTTAGTCATGAAACAAAGCCAGGTAGGTTGTTAAAGCACTTAAACACCAGGAAGTCTGAATTTTTAATTTTAATTTTTGTTTTTATGTATATCAACATAAGAATGACCATTATGGTGTCCATAATTTATACACCTAATGGAATAACACTGTGCCCTCCACTAATATTGGCACCCTCCGTAACCTTTTGATATAATAAATAAAAAAAATAATTAACAAATATTCTGCCCTTAATGAGAAAACGGCACACTTTTATATATAATTAAAAACACATCTTAATGTATGTGTACCTCAATTATTGGCACCCACTCAGTATTGAAGTATATCCCCACTGATAATTTACATTTTTAGTACATCTGTGTGACCAGGAGCAGTAAGATGTTGAACCATGATGTCCTGTTTTACACAGTAATGCACTGTCTAACTTGCTCAGTCATTCATCATAATGACGAGTAAAACCTAAGAATAGAGCTGTGATTTATGGCTAAATGATGATGAGCTTCACGGAATGGTTAGTAGCTAGGGCTGCACAATGTATCGTTTCAGCATCAGTATCGCAATATGCACATTCACAATAGTCACATCGCAAGATATGCAATGTTGAGCCTGAATTATAGTTCACCAGTTGCTAGAATTGTATTTAATTACTGTATTTAAATGTAATTTATGCAACAATAATAAAGATTTTATGCAATAGAAACAAGACAATAATTCTTTGTTTTTGTTTCAGATATCTACATTTCAAAGCAAAAACAAGATTGTTTTACTTCTTTTAAGGAAAAACTTATTTCTTTGAAAAGTTGAAAACAAAAGCAATATTTTTACTTCATCTAAGAATTTGTAGATATTTGGACTAGAAACAAGACAAAGTAAAGTAAGAGAAACTTTTTTGCATTGTGATTATTCAATTTCTGTACCTGAATACTGTTAGACTCCCCAGAAAACGGTCAAAAAGTGCTATTCAAACTATATTGTAAAACATATTGCAACATGTATCGCAATATCAGATTTTTCCAATATCGTGCAGCCCTATTAGGGGCTATAACAAAAATGGAAAAAACTTTGAGATGAAATGCCTATTTTCACAATCAGGGCAATAAGTTCCAGTCAGCTGCAGGTGTTATGAGTCAGCCTATAGAAGAAGTCTTATCCCAAAAAAATCTCTCATAAATCACACACGGAGAACTGCAGAAGTTAGTTGAGATCAGAAAGTCTCCAAAAGTACAATCTGAAGTAATTATTTTTTACAGTTGCCTTTCCTCATATTAACAGTGTTGCCAATATTAGTGAATGGTACCATATATGAAACTGTTATCAAGCAATTGATGACATTAAATGAGAAAACATTGCACTGTCGCTCAGCTTGTCTATTTTGGTTGTTTTACCAGTAGTTTGTGGTATTTTTTTTTTCTGTGCAGGTCTTGTGTTTTCGTGGGAAGTGCCTGCTCACTTGCCTCTATGGTCATGTAGAAGTGCTGGGCTTCACCATAGAGGAGGGTCAACAGCCTTACCCTCTGTTTTCACCACCGACCCACTGCCCGCTCACCATCACGGCCTTAGGAAACAACCAGCCCTCCAGCAAGAACAAGAAAGAAGGCCAGCTGGAAGCAAAAGCCATTGTTCGCAAATATTTCACAACAGGTAGCACTTTCACTTATAACCTTAAAAAAAGCGGAATGAACCGCCAATTTATCCAGCATATGTTTTACGCAGCGAATGCCCTTCCAGCTGCAACCCATCACTGGGAAACACCCATACACTCTCATTCACACACATACACTATGGACAATTTAGCTTACCCAATTCACCTAAAGCGCATGTCTTTGGACTGTGGGGGGAAACCGGAGCACCCGGAGGAAACCCACGTGGACACAGGGAGAACATGCAAACTCCACACAGAAATGCCAACTGGCCCAGCCGAGGCTCGAACCAGCGACCTCCTTGCTGTGAGGCTACCCACCGCGCCACCAAAATGGTCAAATTATTTATTAATAATAATGATTAGGTGCAAGCATTTCAATTGGATTTAATAACTGCAGTTATACACAAATAAAGCATTCTATTTGCAAATATGTACTAATTTGGATCAGGTTGTTATAGCTAAAAGTAAAGATATAAAACTAAAGTAATCTTTTTTTGTTGCTTGAAATAAAAATAATAAAATGTTAACTGAAAAAATAAAACATGAATTATATCTAGAACATTTTTTTTTCTTTTGAGTTGAAATGGCTTTAATTTACTTTCATTTTAATTTAACTTAAATCTAAAATAAATTGACTTAAAAATCTATTTAACACAAATGGTTTTAGTTTACTTTACCATTAATTTCATTTAACTTAAATCTAAAATATACCTAAATTAACAACTAAAACAAATTAGTTTTTTATTAAATGACACAGACTCGCAACAAAATGCATGGAAACTAATGTTAAACTACTTTAACTAATACTATACTGTACTTTAACTAATGGTAAATCAGCAGAAAATGTAAAGATTTTAAATTAAAAATATATCCTATTAAATTAATAATTATACCAATCAATATTAATAAAAGTAACAGTAGTTACTCTCCTAAAATAGCAATGTTTTAAAAATGCATTTCTTTAGTGCAAATATAAATATTGGATAAGGCCAGGTTTAAAAAAAAAATGAAAATTGTTTATAATAATTTCATGAAAATGCATATTACATTTTTTTCAGGTTTTACTGAAGGCATATTTTATCCCATTTCATACCAGAAAATGTATTTGAAACAAGCCATAAACCATTCTTTATGAAAAGCTAAAATATCAAAACTGAACAGTGCATAAAAAAAAGAATAATGTTTTTGCCTATACTATAGTATCTTGCCTTAAAATAATTTCTGCCTGCTCTGATCTTTTTTTTTTTTTTTTGGCACCAGCTTTCCAAACATCCGTTGCAATTTCACTCTCTTTTTCTTTTTTTTTTTTTAGAGCCAAGTAAAAAGCTGATGAGTGAGGTGGATTCGGACTCCTGTGTGGTGCTTCTGGAGTCTCTGGACACACCACTCACTCGCTTTCTCACCAGCTTTTCTGAACTCACTGAGCTCTTTGGCCTCAACTCGGTAAATATGGTGCCATTTCAGATATTGCACACTGACATTTCAGTGGCTGATGTGTCTGTTGTTATTTTCGAAGGATTTTTTTTTGTTTCATATGTAGAGGCGGCTGTAAAAAAGACATTTGTAGTTTGACTCTTCAGAAGAATGTAAACACTGTGGCTCTGTTGCCTTTGACATTGTTTGTTTGAACACCCTGGCGTAGCAACATGGATTTATTTGTGTTTGTTTATTCATCTTGCAGAAGGAGTTGAAGTCTCAGGCTGCCATCTATAGTCCTGTTCTTTCCGCTGTGGGTGTAACGGCTCTGCGTGGCCCTTGTGCACAGGGTCTGGTCATGTCACGCAGCTACAACGAAACTATAAGCAGTTTGCTCAGTGCCTGGGCAGGTAAATGTAGGATTTTTTTTTTGAGAGGTGGTTTACCCAAATAGAAAAATTGGCATTAATTTCCCTCATATCAAACCTGCATACATTTCTTTTGCAGAAAATGTAACGAAACAAAAGTAGTCAGAAAAAAAAGTTTTTTGTTTTTTTTTTTGTTTTTTTTATGTTATCCAAAACCTTTTGGCGTTTTTCAAAATATCTTCTTTTTTTTAGTTCCTTATCAGACGATGATACAGATTTGGAATGACTTGAGGGTTAATCATGTATAGTTTGGTTCACAAGATTTTAAGTCTTTTCTATGTGGGCAAAACTTTAGTAAATAAATTGGAATAGAAACTGGAATCGAAACTTTAATTTTGCTGGAATTTACTGAAAACTGGAATAGAAACCTTTTTTTATTTGATAATTACAAGGTTTATCTAATAAAAAAAATCTAATACATTTTATCAAATAAAATAAAAATATTACTGTAGTTGTTTTACAGATGTAGGAAAAATGATTATGCTTCTGTGAAAATGTGATTCTTTTTTTTTTAAATTCCCAAGACAGAAGATTTTCTTTCACATAATTTTACACATATTATTTTTAATAACCAATTTAATTTGTCTTTGCCATGATGACCATACATAATATTTTACTAGTTATTTTGCAAGATACCAGTATTTAGCTTAAAGTGCAACTTAGGCTTTGTTAATTAGGTTAAATAGACAAGTCATTGGGAACAGTGGTTTGTTCTGTAGCCAGTCAAGAAAAAAAATCCTTAAGGGGCTAAAACTTTTGATCTTAATTAATGTTTTTTATTAAAATTGGCTTTTTTTCCAGCCAAACAAGACTCTCTCCAGAAGAAAAATGTAGTAGGAAATACTGTGAAAACTTAATTGCTCTGTTAAACATCTCTTGGGAAATATTTTGGAACAAGAATAAAAATGTCACAAGAGGGCTATTTTTTTGCCTTCAACTGTACATCCAAGCAAATCCAAATAAAACCATTTTGTGACATCTTTGTCAGTATACTTGGAGTAAAGTGTGTTCTGTCTAAAGCCATGTAATGAATTTTCCTCAATTTTTTTTTTTTTTTTGTTCCACAGGGGAGTTTGACCGTTGTCCCATAATTCTTGTGTGTGGAGGGAAATCTTCTGGCAAGTCCACCTTCAGTCGGCACCTGATCAACAGCCTGCTCAATCAGTAAGTTTAAGTGTAAATATTAGACACTGAATTGAACATAATCTTGTTTCTGAAGGCTAGTCTGCATTACAGGTTTTGTGTATAACTTTCATTGTATTTTTAAAAGCAATGTTTGTTTTCTACCGTGTGTAGTACTGCAAGTGTGGAGTATTTGGAATGTGATTTAGGCCAGACCGAGTTCACCCCTCCTGGATGCCTTTCCTTGTGCACAGTTACAGAACCACTGCTGGGTATGTATCATAGCACCATCACTGTTTTTTCCATATGAATCTATATTGTGTTATATTTAGCTTGTAATGAATGTCAATTGGTGGTGTTCTGTTTTAGGGCCTCCTTTCACACACCTGCGTGACCCAGAGCACATGGTGTATTACGGTCAGGCAGATTGTCAGTCTGACATTGATCGATATCTGGAGTCCCTCAAATCCCTCTGGCGCAACGTCAGTGGAGAGAGTCCTGTTATCATTAACACTATGGGCTGGATCAGAGGTCAGCAAAATATTGCACATGAAACACTATGAAATAAGACTATTGATGTGACTAGCAGAAATATTGACAAATCCATACCGTTGACATCAAAATTATTAGCCCTGCTGTGAATTTTTTTTTTACTTTTTCCAATATTTCCCAAATGATTTTTAACAGAGCAAAGAATTTTTCACAGTATTGCCTATAATATTCATTTTTTCTGGAAAAGGTCTTATTTGTTTTATTTCGGCAGTTTTTAATTTTTTTAAAAACATTTTAAGGTCATTATTATTAGCCCCCTTAAGTATTTTTTTCAATTGTTTACAGAACAAACCACTGTTATACAATGACTTGCCTAATTACCCTAAATTAGCCTAATTAACCTAGTTAAGCCTTTAAATGTCACTTTAAGCTGAATACTAGTACCTTGAAAAATATCTAGTAAAATATTATGCACTGTCATCATGGCAAAGATAAAAGAAACCCGTTATTAGAAATTAGTTATTAAAACTATTATGTTTAGAAACGTGTTGAAAAAAATCTTCTTTCCATTAAACAGAAATTGGGGAAAAATATGCATGGGGGCTAATAATTCAGGAGCGCTAATAATTCTGACTTCAACTGTATATATTTATGCAAATGTAAAGGCTGCCAGTCGTAAGATCACAGACTCCACAGTCCACTAGATAAATAAAAATTTAACCCCGAATGCCAGATGCTGTCAGAAAGTATCAATTTTGATTGGTGTCTGAATAATTAGCAGTCTTCTGTCAGCCAAGAAATTGACTGAGAAGAGCTGAAGCAGGAGACAAAATAATCATGATTAAAAATAGATGAGCAGAGATTATTGAATAATCTTAGTTGTGTATGTTTCAGCTCTCAGACTTCATATGACCAGGGGTCTGTTCTTTTAAATAACTTTATTAGCTGGATTTGACTATTGACGATTTGATTCAGGATAGTTTCCTTCAAAACTCATTCAGGGGTTGTTGTCATAGCAACAGGTCAGGGGGGTATTGCACCAAAGCAAGATAAGGCATTAAGGTGGGATTTTCAAACTATCCCGGCTGAATTTAGCCTGGAGTGACTGGAATATAAATGTTTGAAATGTATAATTAAATTGAATTATCAAAGGAATAAATGGAAGTGAATATAAAAGAAAGAAAAAAAAAATACAATGCAGGTCAACGGTTGCTTACCTGAAGGAACACTCTGATGCAGGATTTTCAGATCTTTTGTTAGATTCTTCTTAACATGATATGCTAAATGATTTGTTTTGGGGAAATAATTAGATGCAGTCATTTTTTTATTGTTTATAGTTTTCTAAAGTTGGTAGCCCTAGTTAATATATTTGATATGTTTTATATATTTATTATGTAAATGTCATATATTATGACATTTCCTTCAATTTATATAATAATGTTGTCATTTGTTTTTTGTTTTTCAGAAAATTTTAATTGGTCAGAATAAAATTCAGTGTTATACTACCAAATCTTGAAACATTTATATAAGCATGGCACCTTTTTTATTAATAGTTTACAAAATAAAACGAATTGTGTTTTACTGATACGTATAACTGTAAACACTAAATCCAGAGAAAGAAGAAGCTTTTTAATAAATATTGAATCATTTTATTTGACTGCGTTTCTTCCACAGGCCATGGCTTTCAGATACTGGTGGACCTCATCCGTATGTTTTCAGTCACTCATGTGGTTCAGCTGAGTTATGGAACAGCGCCACAATGTCAGCTGCTCACCTCAGAGTTCATCAGAAGTGCCCACGGCTGGCAGACTCACCCTCCAACAACCCCCGCCTTGACTGAGGAGTCTGCCAGTCACTTCACCAGCCGATCACATGTGTTTCTCAGCGTTCAGTCAGAGTTCGAGGGTGCTGGGTTATCTGGTGAAATGTAAGCCAACCTGATGCAGATTTGAGATTTTGAACTGTACCTCTAATGAGTTTGCAGTGAATATGTAGTTTAGATTTTCACTATATTTGTGTATTAATAATAGTATTTCGCAGACTATAGTAATTTCCTGTTCTGCATGGCTCCTAGGCGTTTTCAGCGCAGTAATGAGCTGCGAGACCTGGCTCTGCTCAGCTATATCAGCAAGCTGCAGTCATCAGATCCAAGCCCGATCCGCCCGCTCCACTGCTTTATACCCTACCAGGTTTATTTATTTATATGCATTTAGTAATTCATTTAAAAGTTGTGGGGGTTTTTTTTTTGGTTTGTTTGTTTTTTGTGTGTGTATTATACAGAATTTATATACAGAATTAGAAAGTTCTTATAAACAAACGTAGGTCCTTCAAAGTGCTTGAATTAAATTTTGAAATGAAATTTAGGGTGCTATTTCAATAGTTGTAGTGTGTTGTTGTCAAAAACAAAAATTTTAATTAAAAAAATCGTAAACAATAACAAATAATGCACATTTTATCAATTATCCAGAACCCGCATTTGAGTATTACTAGAATGGATATCAACAAGTTCTATAATCGTGACTTTTAAATTACACTCAAAAACATCATCATTACTCTTGACATTTTTCATGTAAATATGAAGTGTAAGTGTGAGATGTTAAGGACTTTCATGACGATACTTATCCTGGTGGTGTTAAAAAGGTACTTGATTGAAAGTTAATGGTAATTTAAAAAGTCCTTGAATCTGGTATTTAGGAAAGAGTGGGAACTGGGAACCAATAATGTACAGCTCAGCACATATGAGTACACCCCTCACAAATCTATCATTTAAATTATTATATATATTCTTTTTTTTATTGATCGTGGGTTATTTTATTGCACATACAAATAAATACATAATCTCGGCTATACAGTAAGAAATAATGGGAAATATACAAACAAGTAAACAAATTAATACAATCAGACTAGGGGCTAAATATGCACCATAGAATAGAAAATCTGGAGAAATTATTAATGTAGTGCCAAAAAGGTGTCCATAACTGCCAAACATTATCGGACATTTGATGAATATCAATCACATTTGAAAAGAGGGTACCTGAGGAGATGACCACAATACAAGTATACATTTCTTTGCCAGATAAACCAAAATTAGAAACAAGTGCTTGGTGTGGGAGTCCAACACATTCTCTACTCCACCATATAACAAATAAAATTCCAGAGAAAAACACAAATTTATCTTAAACAGACTTTGTAGAAAATGGTGTACTTTCTTCCAAAAAGAGATGATTTTGTCACAATAAACAGTGAAGGAATGTTCCTTTGCATTTTTTACAGTTAAAACAAAGATCAGATGAGTTTCTGTAAATCTTTGTAAGATAAACACTGTTAATGAATTTATAAATGAATATTTTTAATAGGATGTTATACAATATTATATTTGTGCATATACATTAGTGTTGTCAGAACTAAAGCCCAATCTGTAGCTAATCTAACAAAAGAACTTGCGATAACGGTCTAACAAATTAGTACACCCAAATTTAAATGTTAGAGGAAAATATTAAATAAAAAAAAATGTTAAAAGAGGAAAAATCAAGAGAAACAAAACCTGTTTAAAATAGTTTGTTTTTTTGCTTCATTTTGTTTGAATTAAAATGTATTCTCTTTCTATTTCTAAAGCTGTTCGGTGACATATATATTTATTTAAATAATATTTTAGTTTAATAAATCAGTTTTGTTCAAATGCACCAACATATCTGACCTATATTCACTGAGAAATGGATAAACATTTAGTGCTAAACATTTAGTGTTTAGTTTTTTTGTTGTTATTTTCATTTATTATTTTGTTATTTGTATTTATTTTTTTTTTTAATTAAACTGACATTGAATAACCTTTATTTGACTTTTTGTCTCTTGTTTTGTTACAGGTCCCACACGCTTCAGTAGCTATAGGCGTCACACACTGCGAAGTCGCACCCAACAACATCCTCTATGCAGCCAATGCCAGTGTAGTAGGATTGTGCTGTCTGAGTGAAAAGGTTGTGGGCAGAGGAGGTCCTGTTGTCCTCTCCCAGACACCAATCTGTCAATGCGTGGGCCTAGGTGTGTATGCAGGGCCTTTAATATGATTGAATTGGTCTGTTGAAAAGCTTATGTAGTTTCATTACAGACATTCTTTATACAAACGTAACTGGAGATGAACATAAATGTAATTTTTGTGTTTTAAGGTGTTCTGCGAGGGGTAGACATGGGGCGAGGGCTGTATTTTCTTGTTACTCCAGTGTCTCCATCTGTCCTGAGGCACGTGAACTGTCTTTTGATGGGAGAGATCAGTCTGCCCAAAATATTGCTGACCCAGCAGGTATGTGCATCTGAATTTCAGAGGTTAGGGTTTTAAAAGTAGTCTTTCATGCTCACTGAGGTTGCATCAAAAATTCAGAGAAATAATATAATAAAAGGTTTTCTATTATACTATAGTATAGTATATTATAGTATAGTTTCTATTATAGTATTATAGTTGCATGGTATTTATTCTTCAGCAGTGTAACGTTATTCTATAGAAATCATAATATGCTGAATTTGTGTTGAGATATTATGATTGCATTTGTACTGCTTAATATTTTTTTGTAGATATTACATTTTATAATTTGTTTATTTCTTTGTTTATTTACTTGGATTTTTGTGTGTGTGTGTGTG
>CAIGQW010054382.1:4768338-4785099 GCA_903798125.1 Danio choprae
CTTGCTTTATTTTGTACTTTTTGATGTTATTTTTTACTGCTGTACCTGTGGTTATGATCTACATTTTTCTTTTTTAAATATTGTTTTTACAATATTACTGTTTTTTTTTTTTTTTTTTTTTTATTTTATTTATTCTGAGTAAATTTACATTTGCATCTCTTAACTCGAGCTCAAGATACTGATACTGTCTACTTAAATTGACAATTCTTTGTAAAAAGTAGTTTTTACTTTGTTTGTCCACAAGGTGTCGACACTGAACCTAGCTGTTTCAGACAGAACAAGAAAGACGATCACGATCAGTTATATGTTGGGCTTATGGGTTCATATGGTATGTAACTACTTGTGTTATTGCTATAAATACTGACGTGTCTCTTCTTCTTTCTTTTTTTTTTGTTCCAGCGTGGAGTTGAAGGAGATTTACCTTACATCACCACAGATTACAGTTTTGAGGTGCAAGGTGCAGGAAAACTCCACATCTTCAAAGGGCTAACAAGACCTGGTTTTATAAAGTCTGATAACTAAGCTCTTCTCTACGGACTCTACTTTCTGTGAATGACATTTCTATCCTTGTGTTTGTTTTATACCCAACATATTGAGGTACATTTTCCCATTGAATGTACAAATCTACACCAGTATTTTGGCTTTCAGAACTGTATACTGTGGAGAGATGGAGTGTATGAGATGATCTGTTGTTTCTTTATCTCATGTTGAATGGCTCCAAGTTTTTGAAAATCTTGTTTTGATTTGCTGTACTGTTACAGTTTATCAAACGGTTGTTATGAAAAGGTCATTGAGAGTCTCAGTTTCCTTTTCTCATGTCCCATTCCCAATCCAAGATAATCCAGACTGTAAAATATTAAAAGTTGGTTTAATTTTTGTCAAGAAAAGGGTCCCCTTCATTGATTAAAAAAAAAAGAAAAAGGTTATTCCCACATGAAAGATACTATGCACAATTCTATAGTTGATGTGGTAATACACTATTGTAATATAATCTATATACACTATGGTAATACAATCAAATTACTCAATATTATTATGTTTTTTCAACAATATAAATTGTACTATATAAATCAGTTCACTATAGTTAATACTACACATCATGCTACAGCAAAATTTGCTAATTAAATTAAAGAGTTGTAAATACTATAATACAATACATAGTATAATACACTTTACTGTAGTATGGTTCAATATTTACTATAAGTTACGAGTGTATTTCAATTCATTCATTCATTTTCACTTCGCCTTAGTCCCTTTATTAATCTGGGGTTGCCACAGCAGAATGAACCGCCAACTTATCCAGCATATGTTTTACGCAGCGGATGCCCTTCCAGCTGCAACCCATCACTGGGAAACATCCACACACTCTCATTCACACACATACACTACGGACAATTTAGCTTACCCAATTCACCTATAGCGCATGTCTTTGGACTTGTGGGGGAAACCGGAGCACCCGGAGGAAACCCACGCCAACACGGGGAGAACATGCAAACTCCACACAGAAACGCCAACTGACCCAGCCGAGGCTTGATCCAGCGACCTTCTTGCTGTGAGGCGAACGTGCTACCCACTGTGCCACCGTGAGGCCCTTATTTCAATTCAATAAGTGTTTTTTTAGAATTATTTTATATATACAATATCTTAAGTTATATTCACGTGTTTACAGATTGGCTCATTTTGGTCTCTTGTGTGCATTTGATTAGATTTGTGCATTGTAATTGGGTGTATTGACAAAAAAAATTAACCTTTCACTGTACAACATCTGCATTCTTCACCAGCTTTAAATTGTGGAATTATTTTTTTGAGGATGGAATGTAATAATTGCCTGTTACATCATTCTCTGCATATCATTCACTTACCAGTAAGTGGCGATGCAGCTTTGCTGTTTTTACTTTTAATGAACCTACATGATTTTGTAATATGCATATAAGCAGTACACAAACTGAATTGAAGTAAGAAAGACAATTTCCACCATGAAAGAAAACAAAATGCTTAAATATTATAAATTATGACTTTAAAAGTCATGGTTATGACATACTAATATGAAATTATAAGAATTAAAAAGTTGAAAATATTACATTAATCCCAAAAGTATTACATAGTCATAAATTAAAAAAATATAAAATATGACTTTCATATTAAGTGATACTACATTATGCAAAAAAGAAAATTGTCCTAGAGTATAACAACACAAAAAGTACTTCTTTATTGTCAATTATTATTAATAACAATTACATTCTTAAAAATTATTGTTTAAATATATGCATAAAATATGCAATATAAATTAGATACAAGGTAATGTAATATAAATGTATAAATAGAAACAAAAAATAGTCCTAGAGTATAACAAAGTAAAAGCTTGCTTCTTAATATTCATATATAATAAATGTCAATATAACGTCATTAATAACATTTACTCTTTTACAATAATCATTGTAAAATGTATGAATAAATTATGTGATATAGATTTAATACAACCAAATTAAATGTAAGATAATTTTAGAAAATTTCCTATGCGTAAATTAGTTTTATGTTAGTGCATGTGTGTAGGCTAATATCCGCTCTAATATTACTTTTGTTTGAGACCACAGACGTTACTATCGTTATATAACTTCATCCCAATAATACATCTACATTTAGCTGCCTAACAATACTTATGGAATTTTCTGAAATTTTATATCTACCGAAATCACCCGAATAATCCCCCACATCCCTCTTTAAAATGAAACGTGTGCTGTCTGTTCTAGTAAACAACTACTCAGCCCAGAGACAGTGACGTCATCGCAAGCGTGATGCAAACAAGGAAGCGAATCGGAGCTGCTCGCTTGAGGACAGTATATTTTATGTTCATTACTCATCATTTCGATACAATTCATCTTTAATGTGTTTGACGCGTGTACTGTATATTACTGCCACAAATTAGAAACCCCAAAATCGATTGTTTTGAAAAAAGTCAAAAACACCGAATACTGTTGTCAGAATGGATCAGAAACACAGACAGATTCTTCAGCGGCACAGGTTAAACCTCGTCAAGGCATTGAATCCCGCAGACGTCTGTGATAAGCTTCTGTCAAAGGGGGTCTTCACTCAGGACATGATCGATGAAATACAGGTAATGTTTATTGATGCCGTTATTCTCATAAGGAAATTGGGGAAATTGTGAAAGTTTACTTCTGGTCTTAACGGAACAGTACACAAATAAATAAATGAATAAGTAAATAAATAACATTTTAAATCATTCGTTTACTCACTTTCATGTCGTGTGGCTTTCTTTCATTCTGTGAAGCATAAATGAGTGCTAAACAGATTGACACCACGAAGGAAAATAGAAACCGAAAACTTTCTAAATTTTTCTAACATTTTCTAAAACATACTTTAATGTTTTCTATTTTCATGTATCAGTTCTTTTTTTAGATACTGGCATGTTTTAATACGTATTCATTAGCTATTAGTGCTTTTTCCTAAAGTTCTCCTGCCTGTTTAAACATACTTATTCATCATTAAATACTAGTTCTTCTAGAATCTATTCATTAGATACTACCTATGTAATAGATACTAATAGTTATTTATTAGGAACTAAAACTTAGTTATTGGACATTGGTGTCTTTTTTGTTTATTGCTTGTAGTAATTCTTATATTCCTCGCTTTATGTTATGACTTGTCAGAATGGACAGAGATAAGTTCAATTTAAAGTATTAATAGTACAATTTAAAAACTTACTATTAACATTTGACATGCGTACTGGTATCTAACAAACATGTACCATCATTTGAATAAGTTCTAGTGTGTATTTACAAGTACAAGTGTACTTAATAAGATGCTCTGGAATCTTATCATTATTATTAATTGTGATTAATTATAAGTTATATGTATGTATAAACATTAGAGTGTAATAAATAAAAATAAACATAGTAATTTAAAAGGGTCAGTATATGATTAATAAGTTAAAAATAAGTGCTGGCATGTAATGCATTAATTAGGTACTAGTATCTGATGAAGAAATACTAACATCTAATAACAAATACCAGTTTCTAATAAATAAGAACTGATATGTAATAATAAGTACTAGTATCTAAAGTTTAGGAACAATCAAATTATTCCAGTGTCTAATAAATAAGCACTACTGGTACAACCTAAAGAATAAGTAAAAAGGTGAAGCGAAAGTAACTGAAAATTGGTTAAATAAAAGACAAGACACAAGACTGTGCACATGATGGCTTTAATAAGGAAAAAGAAACTACAATCCAAATCTCGAGCACTGAAATTAAACTGCATTTAAGCATAACAAATTATGAAAACTATTTAAAGAACAGTTTTAATTCTTGGTTACATCTACTGAAACAATATATTTTACTTTTATTAAAAAAAAATAATGAATTTTAAAAAATCTTTTTTTATGTTCTTATGTTTATATACTTTGACCTTTCCACCCACTTACCTTTACATGCACACCTTTTCTATTTTCCGTTTGAATGTGATTCCATGTCATTTGTGTACCTCTTTGCATAATAAAGAAAAAAACGTAAATATTGAGTAAAAAGGGCCTCACAGTGGCGCAGTGGGTAGCACGTTCGCCTCACAGCAAGAAGGTCGCTGATCGCTGGTTCGAGCCTCGGCTGGGTCAGTTGGCGTTTCTGTGTGGAGTTTGCATGTTCTCCCTGTGTTGGCGTGGGTTTCCTCTGGGTGCTCCGGTTTCCCCCACAAGTCCAAAGACATGCGGTATAGGTGAATTGGGTAAGCTAAATTGTCCGTAGTGCATGAGTGTGAATGGGTGTGTATGGATGTTTCCCAGAGATGGGTTGCAGCTGGAAGGGCATCCGCTGCGTAAAACATATGCTGGATAAGTTGGCGGTTCATTCTGCTGTGGCGACCCCAGATTAATAAAGGGACTAAGCCGAAATGAAAATGAATGAATGAATTGAGTAAAAAAAAACAAACAAACGTTCAAATAATTACACTGTATCAAAAATCTCATATGAAACTTGTTTTCCTCACAGAGCAAGGCATCCAGGCGTGATCAAGCCAGGCAACTGGTGACAGACCTGGAGACGAGAGGAAGTCTTGCTTTCCCAGCCTTTCTCGATTCCCTGCGTGAGACTGGCCACGATGATCTGGCGGAGCAACTTCAAAGCGGAGATGGTGTTAATCGCCCTCCTGCCATTCCTGTAAAGCCTTCACCCATCCCTCTGCCAGTCAGTAAGTGTGTTATTTCCATCAATAACACAGGATTTTAGCTATAGATATGCTCCCATAATACAGTGGAACATTGAACACCCTTATCTAACCATGATTCTCCTGAGCCGTAGCCGTAACTGGCATTCGTATTGTCTGATCTTATGATTCAATGCAGAAAATCCAAATTATACTGACAAGCCAGACAAACCTGATATCGCTTCTCCACGGTTAGTACCACTGAGACCTGAAAGCCTGCCTGTGCACAAGACAGTTAGTCCACGTAAGTCACTAGCTTTTAATTTTCTGTTTTAATTTAAATTGAGTAGTTTATATTGTACATTTAGTTCAAATAATGCTTGTACAAACTGCTTATCAATCATGAATTTGCGTTTTGTTTTTGTTTTTATTTCTACAGCTTCTGAAACTGTGGTGAGACCAATCAGGCCAAGACGTGACAGTATACAGGTAATCCCATACAACCCTAACTGAGAAAATAATAATAATATAGCAAATTACTGATAACTGAGTGTAGGTATTTTAAATTGGTGTGTAGATAAAGTTAATAAAAATCACAAAATCATTTTACAATAATTTCTGAAAGAACATATATAAAATATTATATTTTTTAACATTTATATATAAATAACACTTATATAATATAATAATTTAGATTTGTGAATTGATATAATATGTGTTCATTATGCTATTTTAAAGTATATTCATATAGTTTTTAATGTTTCGTATGTAAAATCATAATGTAAAATCTATGTACAACTTGAAATTTGTTAATGGCATCTAATAGGGCTGAACAATATATCATTTGAGCATCGACACTGCTGTGTAACCGCAATACACCATGACATCGCAGGATTATTATTTTTTCATTAAAGATTAAAAGATAATAATAAATATATATATTTTTTTAATTATACAATGATGACCATGTGATTTTACATTTAATTGTTCAATTTCTGTACTTGAATACTATTAGACTATCCAGAAAACCATAAAGCACTGTTTTATAACTTTTATTTTTGCTCTGTCATATTATTCATGCTTGTAATTTATTTTATTTTATGATGTACTGCATTGAAAAAGACTTGATCACCCCAGTCGATCTAAATCTTTCCAAATAGAGCTATTTAAATCATATGGTGAAATTATATTCATATCGCAATATATATCACAGCAAAACAAAATATCAAAACGTCTGATTTTTCCAATGTCGTGCAGGCCTAGTATCTAATGATTAGATACTAGTATCTAGTGAATAAGTACTAGCGTCTATTTAATAGTTACCAGTATCTAATAAATAAGAACTTAAGTACCTAAAGAATAAGCACTACATATTCCCAGTTCTTGATGTTAAAGAAAGTAGCATATATCATTGTACAATTTGTAAATTAAATGTGTGTGAAAACGGCTTTGTCATAGACAGTCACTTTCTATCCTTTTTATTGTTTATGCTTTTCATTTTTTTCCCCATTCATATTTAATATATAGAATAATAATATTGTAATATTATAAAGAACTTAATCAAGAACTGGAGCAAATGAGATCCTCCTATAGGTTGGTAATGTAAATATATCTATGTTATTCCATTAAGAAGTTGATATCAAGTTGAGACAAATTGTACAAAGACCAATATTTCAATATTTTTGACAGTGCTACAAGATGGATGCCAGTCCGTGTGGGGTCTGCCTGATTATAAACAATATAAATTTTGAAAAAGCCTCTGAACTAAATGATCGCAAAGGCTCCAACATTGACTGCGACAAGCTGGAAAAAAGATTTAAAGAGCTCAACTTTGAGGTTACAGTAAAAAGGAACTTGAAATCCAAAGTAAGCACAGTATTTCCTCTTCGTCTCATTTTAAACACAGCTGCAAAACAAATATCCCTTTGTCATTAACACGTTTTAAGAAATGAATCGAAACGTTTTGCTCCATTCTGCAGCGCATAAGACACGAGATGGCATCTTTAGCGAAGAAAGATCACTCTAAATACGACTGCTGTGTGGTCATCATCCTTTCTCATGGCACTGAGGTAAAACAATCAGCAATACGCTATATATAATATATGGTATATTTGAAGAATATTATTTGGTCAACAAAGAAGAACAACCTTCATTTGTTTGCATGAGCGGTTTTAATTGCTTCCTCATTTTGTAGAACATCAAATTAGGATCCTATTACCAAACTATATTGTGGTTTTTCTGTGCTTTTTTTATGTTCAGGCAAGCCATAATCGTTTCCCTGGAGCAGTTCATGGTGTTGATGGACCAGCTGTCCCAATTCAGATAATCACAAATTACCTCAATGGCCAGAACTGTCCTTCTCTTCAGGGAAAGCCCAAGTTATTCTTCATCCAGGCCTGCGGAGGAGGTGGGCCTTAAAAATATTGTACGAGTTTTGTAGCTAAAAGTTGTTGTCACAATTAAGCCATGTGTATACTTCATAGCTGTATCCGCATACAGATTTCTAAGTATACACAACCATACGACAGGAGAGGAACGAGTTGACACACGTTTGCCTAGTGGGCTCTTCTGCCTCAACATTGCATGCGTGCTCTTGTATCATAGACTGTGAAGAAAAAAAAAAAAAGACAAACATTACATTATTAAAAAAGTGAAACCAGAACGTCCCAAACTTATTTAAAAAACAAACACCATCAGTATGGTAACAAGTACCTTATACTGTGGAAAATTACTTTGAAGTGCAATTAGATTTTTTATTTGGACTCACGTAACGTTCATTTACTGTACATGGAGAGGGTCGGGTTTATAACCTGTACTGCAGCCAGCCACTGGGAGGAAATCAAAATGGCTTCACTTTTCAGGAGGCGTAAGGCATGTTGTAATTGCGCCATTCACATGGCCATTAAATTTGGGCTGCACAGTGAATGCTGTGCATGATTAATGGAAGATATAATAATGGAGTTCCACATTACACACACAGTTTGACCATGTTAAAACAGCAGTTCTGAACATGTTTCTTTAGTATTTGTAGACATGAACAAATGGACTATGATGAGGTGGCGACTTTTATAGAATGCAATATAATGGCTGATGCAATCAAGGTTAGGCCACACAAAAATATTGACAGAAAATGGTATTTTGTGTTTTTGTCTGAAAAAGAAAAGTGGCCAACATATAAGCCCCAAAAAAGCTGTGCATCAGTGCCGCCTATCAGTGTTTTAATGGGCAGGTTTTACTCTTCGTCCAGCCATTGTCACTGCTTGAGGTGAAGCAGCTTTCACACCGGATGTGGAAAGTACTGTGCTATGAAACCCATTCATTTCAATGTCTTGTTTCGCTCAAGAGCAGCGTTGACTAACATGTGCGCACGGCATGAAAAATATTCTGCTCTGTGGATATTTCACTCATGTTGCCAAATACGTCTCCATGGATGAACTACACATGCTCACTGCAGAAGCAAAGTATGCTCAAATAACATGCCGACAGGACCTTTCTATGTAGTATGCTTGGAATAGTGCTATTGTGGTGTGCACAACACTTCTAAAATGACACTTCTCGATTCCTACACTTTTAATCAAATTTTACTGTCAATAAAATGTGGTTATTTTATTGGCTTTTGTGTTTTTAAAAATCCGTATAATTGAAGTTATTGAGTATTTTTTTTTAAGTCCTATTAAATGACTGTATATTATTTATTAAAATGAAAATATAATCATTACAAAGCATTTTCAGGTTAGGTTATGCATCCAGAATATTCGAATATTCAGAATAATTCCCAGAATTTTAATTATGGGTATATTTATTTATGGTATATTTATTTATTATGGGTATTTGTTATTTAGTATACAAATGTCTTAACGTGCCAGTGTACAAATAGTCTCACATATAGAAATTTTATTAGCTTTTGTGGTTGTTGACGCATCAAAGTGGTCAAACTACATATGCTGACATGATCATCTTTTCTGCATTTTGTTTAAGAATTATGTCCCTTATTACCATCCGTACCGAATGTTGGTGAAAACTGATAAAAACTGCATCAAGAGGACTGTCATGAAACCCGGGCAGTCAAGAGTTTGGCTCTGTCCAAACACCCACACTTGGCCTTTTGAGAGTGTAGGCATGCAACAGGAAGTCCACAAGATTATCTGAGTTCTTAAAAACACCAACATGTAGCACCATAAACACACAGAGCAGAGTAAGTGTAAAACACTCAACGGTTAAACATTAAGTGCAGTTGGTGCAAAGATGCATGTTTAAAATTGGTTGCTTTCTGTTATATGTAATACTGAACAGTCATTTAGATCTTTATTTTAAAATCCTAAGTATTGAAAATGAAAATGAAGCTTAGTGAAGCTTGTTTCCAGTGGAAAAATAAAAAGGCCCAAATACAAGAAAAGTGTCATCTAAGTATATACACAGTGCAAATAAGGCACATGTGGGTATTTGAAAGGCCCTTTAACAAAATGCAGTCTTCTGTCTGACCAGTCGCCTTGCACATGAGCTGTTGTACGGGCACTGTTAACATAGGCGCTAAAATAGGGCTCTGCATTTAATTTGAATATTTTCCATTTGATTACTATTTTTCAAACTATGCAACTGTATATTGTTTGCTCCTGTAGGTGAGAAGGACATTGGTTTTGAAGTTTCTCCAGATGACGTTCAGCCATCTGTGGGTGGGATAGATGACGAGATGGACGCTATTCCCATGTCCTCCAGCAGTGACTCTCTCAGCACAGCGTCTGATGAACTTGATGCACGGGCGAGTTTGCCCACACCCAGCGACATCCTGGTGTCCTACTCAACATTTCCAGGTCTGTGTTTTGATCAGGGGCTGTCATTTCAGCCCCCTTAAAAGTCATTTGAAAGATCTAAACTTACTTTTAAAAGTTTCAAATGACTAAAAATGTCCATAAAAAAAACATAAACCAAGATTTTTGTTAGCTTTTTCCCCCCATTCTGCTAATTACTGTTCTGCTGCTTTAGCTGGAGGTTAGGACGATGCGATGTGAAATTCACCTAAATGCATGTTTTTCATGGGAGGTTGTTTTTTTAATTTAATTTAATTAAATATGGGTGTTTCCCAGTGATGGCTTGCAGCTGGAAGGGCATCCACTGCGTAAAACATATGCTGGATAACATAATTGTATGCGCATCTCAGAAAACAATCCCAAACCTTGTAGACCTAATGATTGTGGAATTTGTCAAATTTCGACACACAGTTTTTGTAATGGGTTCAAACTTCTCACATGAGTTCATATTTAATGGAGTACATGTTGATTTATTTGCAGGTTATGTCTCCTGGAGGGACACAGAGGCCGGCTCTTGGTATGTGGAGAATCTTGATCGTGTGCTGGAGGAAAACGCTGTCACCGATGATCTGGTGACCATGCTGATGTTGGTACGTCTTTGTACTGCTAATCTTCCTTAGTTTGATCTGTGTGATGGAGATATAAATAAATATCTGTTTCAATAATGGGAAAACAAAAACTGCTGCTGATTAGAGCAGTGTATATATATTCTATTCAACTATGCATCTTAAAATTAATTGTAGAATTTTTCATTCTTGGTAAAAAAAAAAAAAAACTTTTATATTTAAAAATATACTTAGTTAAACAGAGATATATATCAAGTAAAACAGACATTTTAGGTGTTGCTATTTAGCAAAAAAAAACTGTTGTGATAATAAAATAATAATTTCTTTTTTTCTGTAGGTAAATGATGCCGTCTCACAAATATCTGCCAAAGGCCTGTATAAACAAATGCCTGGTTCTTTCAACTTCCTTCGAAAACTGCTCTACTTTCAGTCTTCACAGTCTTGATCATTAAAGATCTGCGTTATAATTTTGTATGCTGCTGTGAGACCATTTCCATATACATTTGTAATTTTTTACCTCATTACCTGAGCCTTGTGATTATGACATTTGACTGAAGTATTTGTTTTTATTGTAATTCTGTTTATTTGTACACTTGCAAACAATTAAAACATTAATTAAATATTCTTTTTTTGTTTGTTTACATCCAGAAGGAGGCCAAGGATGGGGTTCAAAATGTGGTTCAAAATATAGAGTATGCATCTTTTCTATTAAATATTAAAAAATGCACGCATATGAAATGGAAATCAGAATCAGAACGGGTTTTATTGCCAAGTGTGCTTACACACACAAGGAATTTGTTTTGGCTACAGAAGCTTCCAGTGTACATAAAGTGAACAGTGACAACACGAAATAAATATGAAAAACACAACAAACATTAAACAGAGATGCAATCAGTCAAAAAGCTCTGGAAGGTGAATTGTATGTACAGACAAGTTATAAGGTGCTGTGTACGACTGCGTAGAAAAAGTATTGCACTGTAAATTGATCATTGAATGAGACTAAAAGAGCCTAGTTTAAATTCATCATGGTAATTAGGTGAGAAATTGGTGAGAGGAAGAAAGTGAATATTGCAGGTCCTCTCACACACTAAGACCAAAATAATACACAAGAGCAAAGAAGCTGTCACTATATTTGTGAGAATGTAAAAGTCTACAGCTATATGCATGGTGTGTGATTTAAGTGCCCTGTTGTGCTATTCTAAAGATTACTATTTTTATTTTGGATGTCTACCACAACAGGTTTATATCTGTATCCATTTACATGACAAAACCTTCATCTAAAAAACTTTTAATGCATTTTGCCTGTTTGTTTACATGACAACATTGTTTTAGGGGCTAAAAACCAAAACCAGTTTGAAAGTTTTTTAAAACAGTGCCATTATAGTTTCTGTGTAAACGCTCAGCTGGATCCAAAATCTCTAAAATGCTGCGTTCAGAGGCTGAATTCTAAGGCAGGAATGCATCACGTCCAAATCAACTTCCTGTCTCGTTGGGTATCTTCTTGTGAATGAATTTCGAAGGCAGCGTAGATGTGTCCTTTGCTGCCTTCAATGTCCCACAGTGTGTTTTCTGACAGTTGAGCTAAAAAAAGGCATCTCAAAGTGTCGCTCGAGTATCACTTTGGGTGTGAATCTATGACCAATGTTTCCACTTTTGATGGCATTTTCAGTAAGAAGTTATTAGTAAGCAAATATTCCCTTAGTTAACAAAAAAAGGGCTCTCTATTTAGTTGACAGGTATGTAGACAAGTGCAGTACATGTTGAATTTAAAGACAAGCCAAACAAAAAGACAATGCCAGAGTACATGGTAGTGCTGTTGCCGGTCAAGAATTTGCTAATACTTCTGTGCAATTAGCTAATTAGGAGTAGAGCAAAAGTCGGTGTGATGAATTTACGGAAATCCCGTCCCACAAAGGGCTAATCGTCACTTCACTACTGTTTACTAACAAGGTGACAGGGCTCAGTTCAAGCAATATAAAAATTGCTTCTTTAATTTGGGAGACAGTAAACTTTTACAATCACAAACAAGTATATTGCACTTTAAAAGAAAGGCAATTACCATCATTAAGGCAACATTTCCTAATTTGCTAATATATAGAGGCACTGTTTGTTGCAAAAACAGAACATATCTGTTTCTATTTGCTCATGTTTTGCTTTAAACAAAAATTGGATAGATTTAATAAGTAGGAACAATGCATCTGCGTTAGTGAATTGATATGTGATGCAATACGATCCACACGTGAGTCTTCTCTTTCTGTAGGAGGAAAACCGAAAGGTCATAAAAATGCAACTATCATTCAACCATCAGTTTAGAGCCAGATATAAAATTAGTTTAGAAATCAAAACGAAAGTGTTTTTCCCTCACGTCTATGGCTGTCTAATAAACCACAGTGTACACTGGAAATTGTGGGCAGGTGTTCAGATGAATCTTGCCGTTTACTTTCAGAATAGCATGTGAAAGAAATGACATCATGTAGCTATTCTTGCTCCTGTGGTTTAAAATCTTTATAAGTTTCTTTCCTCTGTTGAACACAAAAGAAAATATTTTGGAGAATGCTGGTTGCTGGCACCCAACAACTTCCATAATAGAAAAAATGACTATGGAAGTCAATAGGTGCCAGCTCAAAATATCAGCTTTTGTCTTCAAAAGCAATTGATGGTCGAGTAAATGATGGCAGAGTTTTCATTTTGGGGTGAACTGTCCCTTTAAGACGTCCAAACAGGGATAAGTAGCGATTACTGAAACGTGTCACCCGAAACAAAGCCTGTCAGAAAGTGTTAGCTTAAATTCAAAGAGACAGCATTTGTAAAAGTGAGAAGACAAGTGAAGGAGGAGGGGCCAATAAGGTGAGGTTTTACTCAGCATTCAGTATCAGCAGCACACAGTGACAGAGGGAGGAAGGAGCACAACTGTCTTGTCTTTTTCTCTGTCTCACGGGGTTCATTTACAAGAGTTTTGGACAAGTAGTGACATAACAGGGTGGAAGAGGATTTGTTGAGAATGCCAAAGTAAACACAAGCAGGAGTTATTAAGGTAAGTGTTTTGGTTTTGCTTACAAAATGGCAAAAGAAAAAGTAGCATATGCTTTTTCTCCGTTTGTACTTTTGTAGTTGTCAGTTTGTATTTATTGTTTGGTCGTCCATTATACATTTGTTAAATATAAATGATTTTAAAAGCTATATTTCAAACTTAAGTTAACGTGTATGTCGTTGCAAAAACTACATGCACGTTTAATTCCTCAGTAGGTCTGTTAATATTTGGAGATATTAAAGCAATTATTTGAAGTGAACGTTTTTCAACTTTCACAAGATGAAAATGGGGAAGTTTGTGTGAAGAATGATAGAGAGAGAGAGAGTCTGAGGGGGTGGCCTGTTGTCATGACTGACTCATGGTGAGGATGAAAAGCTGTTGCCTGATTTGCTCTTAACACAGGAAGTTTGCTACCTTCCCCTTTTCTTACACCCTACAAGTGCAAAATGTTCGGTAAAACTGAACGCTACACCGTACAATCACTGTAGTGTAGGTCATGGCATGGCGATGACCGCTTTCACCTCAACAATCAGCAAACATCATAGAGTAGATTTTTTAGCTGATCAGCAAACATCATGAACGAGTGCATTGACTTTAATTTAGAAATTGTATAGCTGTCATACGCTTATTCAATATGAATGTATCCCTGTGTTTTAAATTCGAATGCTTTATGCAAGATGTTATACAAGAATTTTAGACTTATTGTGAGTGAATATATTAAGCTACATTGATTTGTAGGACTCCAAAATATTTTTGGTTTTTGTCTCAGTAGCCTACTTGGGAAAAATAAGCAGATCGATTGTCAGTTTAAAAGTGTGTGTGTGTGTATATATATATGTATATATATATATATATATATATATATATATATGACCTTGCAATTCATCTTGGAGGGTAAATGAATTCAATGAAAATATATATGTACACATGTACAAAACGAATATTTGGTGTTATTTTTACTTCCCCTCAATCCATTCAAGACATGGGTGATGTTTGTCTTCTGTAGAACATTAGAGTAGATTTTTAGCTGATCACTGGTGATTTCTAAAATACAAGTCGACAGCTAGCAGCACTTAGATTCACAATAATATTACTTTTTATCCACACTTCTGGGCAAATGGTCCTTCATGACAGTCTAAGTATCTAATAATAATAAAAATAAAATAATAATACATTTTATTTGCAGTATAATGCACATTTCTTAGACTCAAGTTGAAACAATAAAAGAATATAAAACGTCATGATAAGATCAATAACCTAGGGAGCCACAAAAGTAGAAAGAATAAAAGAAGAAAGAATATAAATCATCACATTGACATTACAATAAGACAAATGACCTAGAAAGCAACACTAAAAAAAAAGTTTTAAGAGATTTTCTAAAACAGTCAAGAGTATATTTTGTATAAATATATACAACCTCTCACCCATAGTTTACAGCATGGCTGGTATAATGTCAGAGAATCACTGGAGCAGAGAGATTGAGATTTGTTGACATTGAAACATTTTTTGGATATACTCTGTGGCCAGTCCGTCAATGTATCACTTTATAGGTCAAAATAAGTATTTTAAAATCTATGCGCAATTGAACCGGAAGCCAGTGCAGTTGATGATGTATACAGTATCAAACCTTGGGAATCTGTTAACAGTCTTTCCTCCCAACTGAGATTGTGTAAGTGTAAGTGACTAAAATCTTAATGTTACTTGTTTATAAATAGATCATTACAGCATCCAGGAAAAGCAAAAATATTAATCTTGATGAACAATACAATCTGCCCTTGACTTGACCAAGGACCATGGTTTCAGTAAAAATAAATAAATCTTTGATGTTCTACTGAAGAAAAAATTGACCCACATCTTGGATGACCAGATAGTGAGAAATTGAGTACATTTTTATTTTTGACTGAACCAATATTTTAAATGTATAAACTACCAATGGTTTGAATATAGCTTTAAATATATCCGGATTCTCATGAGTTTCTACATTTCATCTGCTCAAAGCACAATTACACCTAGTTGGAGCTACGATGTCATCTCATGTCAAACTGAGGCGGGACAGAGTGGGGACTGGAGACTATGAAACACAGATTAAAGGTAAAAAAAAAAAAAAAGTCATGAATTCGAACACCCCTGTAACATTGGACATAAAACCTGTTGTCTGTCTGTCTATCATGGTTAATCAATTGTTAAGCTGGCATGTTGTAGACAACAGACTGTTTTTATATCAGACCAAGAGGAACTTTATAAGTAGAATTGCTATCTGTCTATCTTTGTTTACCTTTTGAAACTTGTTACAGTAATTCTTAATTTCAAACAAGACTAACTGAGAGAACATTGAATTTGAAAAACAGAAACAGAATTGCTATGTCTGTCTATCTTTATTTAGCTTTGTGAAACTGCAGTTGACAACACAATGTCAATTTCACACCAGACGAACTGAGAGGAAGTTTACTGACAGAACTTCTGTCTGTGCTTTTCTAGAGGTGCGTTTACAGCTGGCCGAGCAGTTGAGGATATTTGATGGTCAGGTGGAGCAGAAGACTCAGGTCTTTCAGGATATGGTTGACTATTTGCGCAGGCGAGGCGAGATCGAGGGGGAATATGCTCGCTCACTGGACAAACTGTGTGACAGGTTCTCCTCTAGAACCAAAAAGTAAGAATATGCCAGGAAAGGATCACCATTAATACATAAAAACTGATCTTAGCCTATGAATAAATTCTATAGGAACAGTGGTCCTAATATGTTTCTGTGCACCGTTAAAATTTATTTTAAAGTAGAATAAATAATTACAGCCACATTTTTCAAGCAAAAATGCACTAAAACATTTTATAATTGGGTTAAAGATTTCTTTATTACAAGAAATAAAAGTTTAATGCAGCTTTTATTAGTTAAAATGGGTTAGGTGATTGAAAAAAGAATGATTGTTACATACATTCATTAAAGAAGACTTTCACTGTATATTGTTAAGTGCAACAATAGTTTTAATATACATATCTAGAAGAATAATTTGATGACTTTTTTTAAACTCTAATTTAACTAATACTAATCTATACATTTTAAACTTTATTTTTTGCCACTTAATGCTTAATGCCACGTACCTCCAAACCACTAAATTTGTCATCATTTAAATGATAATAAACTGTAGTATTTTCACTTAAATGTGTTTTACACACACACACACACACACACACACACACACACACA
>CAIGQW010054382.1:4791883-4811028 GCA_903798125.1 Danio choprae
TATATATATATATATATATATATATATATATATATATATATTCATTCATTCATTCATTTTTCATTCATTCATTCATTTTCATTCATTCATTTTCATTTCGGCTTAGTCCCTTTATTAATCTGGGGTCGCCACAGCGGAATGAACCGCCAACTTATCCAGCATATGTTTTACGCAGCGGATGCCCTTCCAGCTGCAACCCATCACTGGGAAACATCCATACACACCCATTCACACTCATACACTACGGAAAATTTAGCTTACCCAATTCACCTATACCGCATGTCTTTGGACTTGTGGGGGAAACCGGAGCACCCGGAGGAAACCCACGCCAACACAGGGAGAACATGCAAACTCCACACAGAAACGCCAACTGACCCAGCCGAGATATATATATATATAATTTATTTATTTATTGATGCATATTAGTGTATTTGCTATTAAATATGTATGTATGTATGTATGTATGTATGTATGTATAATGTTCATTATTAATAATATTATTATTGTTATTATTATTTTACTCTATCCATATTACAGTTTTTTTTTCTATCACTATGATTTCATATTGCAGAAAGTCAGAGACCATCTATGCAACAGCTCTTTAATATCAAAACTAGAGGCTAAACACGACCTGCTAAAGGTTGCCATTCAGAAAGGTGGAGTAATGTCTCTTATCTATACAGACTTTGTTCTAAAGAAAAACCAGCAAGAATAAATCAAAGCAATTATTTTTTCTTATCAGCTGAAAGTTTTGATGGCCACCATACCAGGTAAGGGAACTACTTTTTTTTTAAAACAAGTGGTAATGTCTTAAAATACATACAGTTGAAGTCAAAATTATTAGCTCTCCTGTGAACATTTTTTTTTTTCTTTTTCAAATATTTCCCAAATTATGTTTAAGTCTTATTTGCTTTATTTTGGCTAGAATAAAAGCAGTTTTACATTTTTTTTTAAAAATTCATTTTCAGGTCATTATTATTAGCCCCCTTAAGCAATATGTTTTCAATTGTTTACAGAACAAAGCACTGTTATACAATGACTTGCCTAATTACCCTAAATTAACCTAATTAACCTAGTTAAGCCTTTAAATTGCACTTTAAGCTGAATACTAGTATCTTAAAAAATATCTAGTTAAATATTATGTACTGTCATCATGGCAAAGATAAAAGAAACCAGTTATTAGAAAATTGTTATTAAAACTATTATGTTAAGAAATGTGTTGGAAAAAAGCTTCACTTTCCTTTAACAGGAGGACTAATAAATCCGGCTTCAACTGTATATCAGTTGTATAAAACAAATATGACTGCATTTTAATGGTATGGCAAAAGCAAAAGAGCCTATTTTAAACATTATATATATACAAAAAAAAAAACTATAATTAAACATTTCTATAAATTCAGGACACGCTCCAAAAGATCTGTGCGTCATAAAAAGAGTAACCCTGGTTCCCAGATCAGCCAGAAGCTCTTCAATGGGGATCTGCTTTCATACATCCAAGTTGGTCTCTCTCTGTGTTCATGAAATGTTTTGAATTTACTCTGAATGCTTCAAACGACTCGCTGACTCGCTCACTTTTCCCGTTTAGGCATCAGGACAACTTATTCCTGCCGTGGTGGAAAACTGCATTCGGTTTATCAACCTCAATGGTAAACAGAAGTCCGAGTTTTTCTGCCATTCTTTTCATTTTAATCACCGGTGACTCATGCTGACTCTGTTTTCTTTGGTAAGGTTTACATCATGAGGGGTTGTTCAGAGTGCCGGGATCTCAGATGGTGGTGAATCAGCTGAAGGATGCATTTGAGAAAGGTGATGATAAGCATTGAATGATGATATTCTCCTCCTTTTCTTTGAACATTAGTTAGTAATGCTATAGAACAAGGCTGTGTTTTGAACTTTGGGCACTTGTGGACATTTTTATTTAAAAGAATTAAACGAGGATTTAAAGGATTTAAAGGGGTAGTTCACCCAAAATTGAAGGTTATGTCAACTGATAAAAGATATTTTGAAGGTAGTTGGTAACCAAAAAGTTGATGGTAGCCATTGACTTCTATAGTATTTGTTACTTTTTCTATTTAAATCATAAACACATACGCACCACACACACGCATGCGCACCACACACACACACACACACACACACACACACACACACACACACACACACACACACACACACACACCTTTTATACACATCTTTATTTTTTCTTGTAGATGATGATCCTCTTGCTGATGAAGGGTGTGATATGGACTCTGTGGCTGGAGTGCTGAAGCTTTATTTTCGAGGTCTAGAGAAACCCCTCTTTCCTGAGCACAGTTATGACCAGCTGATGGAATGTGGACGTAAGAGGACTTTACCATGCTATTATGCGCTTAAATGCTGGCTTAGAACACCAAAACAATTGGTGTTCAACCAAAAAAATCAATAAATATCTATATAAAAATGTTTTGTTTTTTTATTCATAAAAGATTCGTTAAACTGATCAAAAATGTTCCAAGAGATTTCTTTCGAATTCATTTAGACAAATCGTGAATATTTCACATAAATATTTTCAACATTAATAGTGATGATGATGATGATAATAATAATAATAATAATACAGAATATATTGTCCTTGAGCAGCTTATCAGAACGATTTCTGAAGGATCATGCCGCACTGAATATTAAATGAAAATGTAAAAATGTATTTTGCCATAACCGCAATATATTTTAAAACAATGATTGAACTTGCAATTATATTTCACTAATTAGTTTTTACAGTATTTTAATATTAAATGCAGCCTTGGTGACATTAGAGACTTTAGAGCTGTTTTAATAAATAATAATGAAATATTGAATGGTATATATTGTTACTTATAGAAAGCACGATCCTTTCTTTGTTTTCAATATGGCTGAAATAAACAAAAAATAACTTTAAATATTTAAATAAAAAGCCATTTTAATAAAACAAAAGACATAGTTACTTATTTTAATACTATTGCTTTAATCAAATTTCTCAATTTCTCTTCATTTCAGAAATAGATGATGAAACTAAAAAAGTAACGCAGCTGAAGCTCATCATTTCCTCATATCCTGCATCACTCATCATTGTCATGAGATATCTTTTTGCATTCCTTCACCAGTGAGTATCACAGTGTGTTTTTGGGTTTTGCTCCTTTTTTCCAGTCACAAAATCTGAATTTCTGTGTGTCTGTATGCGTGTAAAGTGTCTCCCAGTACAGTGACGAGAACATGATGCAGCCCTATAACCTGGCTGTGTGCTTTGGGCCCAGTCTGGTGAGAGGACCAAACAATGGTGATGCGGCAGAGCTTCAGCGAATCAATGCCCTGGTCAAGAGCATCATCATCCAACATGAGAGCATCTTCCCCAGCCAGAATGAATTACCTGGGCCGGTGTATGAAAAGTGCATGACACTTGAAGAAGACGACTGGTGAGAATTAAGCTTCAGTTCTTTAGTATGCATTGACACAGTCTCACACAGGCACACATACAGAGTATACAGTCATGTGGAAAAAGTTAGGAAACCCTATTGAATTTTAAGGTTTCCCCATATCAGGACATTATAAAAGTACTTTATGGTCTTAAAATTTGAAAGATAAATTCTCAGATGAACAATGTAATGGTGGGAATCTCCCACCGTGTCATTATTTATTTAACAAACATAAAAACAATATAGAAAAGCTTTGGGTAACAAACTTAGGACACCATATGATTCAGATGTCTGTATCCACTTTTAGCAGCAATTACTCAAAGCAATCATTTTCTGTATGATTTTATCAGTCTCTCAAATCATTCTGGAAGAGTTTTAGAGGTTTTTTGCACAGCTGTCACCACAGCATTTCAGTCAAGATGAGCTCTGGACTATTGCCTTGATTTGAGTTTCTTTTTCGGTGTTCTATTGTAGATTTACTGCTTTAAATCATTTTCTTTTTGCATGAACCGATTTTGACCAAGCTTGAATTAACACTTAACTGCATTAACACACACCAGAAGACGCCACCAACAAACTGCTAAAACGTCTGATGATGATCAGTTCAGGCGTTTGATTAGCAGTGCTGACTTATTTAGGTTAATGCTACGTGTTGTTGTTCATGTGAGGATATCTGATATGGAGATATGGAAAAACTGAAATTTCATAGAGTGTCCTAAGCTTTTGTTGTGGTTGTATTCTATTCTATACAGTCACAGTCAATTATGGCAAAATTGTCAATTAAAACAGCATTGAGGCTTTTCCGAAATCAGCTCATTGCCATTCATCATTCAAAACTTGTACACTATATAATGTACACAAATATCAAAGGTATGGAGTTTCAGGCGTTAAAGCTGGATGGTAATTTAACAAACAAAATAGGTGGAAACTTTACATCATGCATAGTGTCATTGAAAAGTAACTGACTTCTTGGAACAAGAACACAAACAAAGACTACAAAAGTGGCATGTTTTGTATTGGCTATTAAGTGTTAAGAAAGCTTTCATAAAAACAAAATCTAACATTGGACAATCTATTCCATAACTGAGCCAGACGGGATGTCCTGAAGTTAAAATGCGGTACTATATATAGATAACATTAGTTATTAGAGTGTTAACATGATCACAAAATGTACAGTAATATATGAAAATTAAAGGTATATGTGACCACAAAACCAGTTGTATGTTGCACGAGTATATTTTTGTCAGTAGAAAAATACATTGCATGAGTCAAAATTATTGATTTGTCTTTAATGCCAAAATCATTAGAATCTTAAGGACATGATCCATGAAGACATTTTGTAAATATATTAAAACGAATTTTTATTAAACACTTAATTTGGAGAACTTTTCATCTTTTTTTAACCCTCAGATTCCAGATTTTCAAGTAGTTGTATGTCAACCAAATATTGTCCAATCCGAACAAACCACACAACAATGGAAAGCATATTTATTTAGCTTTCATACATTAATTAATGAATAAAAATGACACTTATGTCTGGTTTTGTGGTCCAGGGCCACATATTATTGCCAGCTAATTTGCTAAATTTAAGGCAAAGTCAAAGACATTATAAACCTTAACATTATGATTTTTTTTCTGTAAAGCTGCTTCAAATCAATGTGTATTGAAAACAATCTTTACATTCAGCTTAATATTTCTCATGTCAATAGTGAAGCTGTAGCAGAGGAAGGAGATGGAGAATCAGAGCAAGCTCAAATAAAAGAAACAAAAGACGGTAAGGCTGACATGGTTTACTTATCAGCATTCAGACTAGTAGAACTAAACGAATTACTTTTGGTCTGTTTTTGGATGTGCAGAGCTGCAGGCACTGGCCTTATTTGACTACATAGGCCGTTCTTCAGCTGAGCTCTCCTTCAAACATGGCGATCGCTTCATCCTATACAGCAAGGCCTCCTCTGATTGGTGGAAAGGCGAAGTGAATGGGTCAAAGGGTCTCATCCCGAATAAATATATTAGTGTACAGAGGTAGGTTTTCATCTCTTGGACTGGAATGCTCTGGCAGATATATAATAAATCAATCTCACTTTTGTTGTAATCATGACACAAATTAAATGTGAAGCCACATTTAGCTGCATCATTAAAGGATATTGGCTAATAAAAATAACTACACTTTATTCGAGCCCTTATTATTATAATATTTAATCATTAAGACTTTAGGAAATTTCATGCTATGTATCTTTTATCTGCTCTCTAGAGTTTGTAAAACAAAACTGCTTAAGTGAAATGCTTGTATTCAAAATCCATCCAAATCCACTGCTGTACCACAAAATTAATTTGTTATTTTCCTTTTGGCTTTATCAGGTGGAATGAACCACCATTTGTTTTGCCAATGGCAATGTTTTTATACAGTAAATACCCTTCCAGCCACAACCCAGCACTGAGAGTACATTATCTCATAAACCCCCTGTGCTGTGAAACACCCACACACTCCCTCATTCACACACATACATCCATGGGCAATTTAGTTAAATAGAGATTTTTTTTGTTTAGTTTAAATCACCAATTCACCTCAACCTTCTGGCTGTTGAGGCCACAGTGCTAACCACTGAGCCACCATGCTGCCCTCAAATTAAATTAATTAAATTTGGATGATACATATCGGCATGTAACATATATACACCCACAATATATTTTATTTTACCAAAAGTGTTGTTTTTAATATTGTTTTAACATTTTAGAAGCCAGAATCTAACTGCATTACTTATTTACATTTATTCTTTTATGCCCATAATAACGTTATTTCAAGGTTATGTCTTTCAAGGTAAGTTTTGGTTTGTTTGTTTTTTCTTAACAGAAATGAACATTATTCTAACATTAAGGGAGTTTTCTCCTAAAGTTATTTTAACTCTAGGAGAACATTATTCTAATGTTATAATAATGCTCCCTAAAACTCTTTACTCCAGTTTCATTTACCTGCTGTACTTCAATATCCTCAAGCACTACCAATTCTTAGTATGGCAGCTAGTAAAGGAAATGCCTGCTTTTAAATAAATAAATAAAAATGCTTAAGTGCATGTCTTCTGTGGTTCTTGAAATATTATTTTATAGTTGCAAAAACATTACAAATAAGAAAATTAACGTCAAGGAAACATTCTGTATAGGTTATTTTCTGGTTAATTGTTAAAATAACCACCCTGCAATGTTCTGTGAATGTTATCTTATGGTTGCAAAAATAACATTCTCCTAAAGCAATTTTTTGGTCATTTAAAAAATACCATAAACTAATGTTAGAGGTTGGTTTGGGCATTATATAAATTAACTATAATTAAAATTTTACTTAAAATACTCATAGCATAGCATAAATATCATCGAGTCCAAGCCACAATCAGTTACTACAAATTACAGCCCAGAGAGTCATAACACCTCTCAATCTTCTCCTATTGTTGTTCAGTGTGAATGGAGGCCAAGATCAGAAAGGGAAGGAAACTCTGAAGTCCAGTTGTGGCAGACACCAGACAGAGGAAGAGCTGAAAGCTGAGAAAAGCACAGGGTAAGACATCATGTGTACTGCCATATGTAAAAACCTTTTATTTTTTATTTTTTTTTTGTAAGTTTTATTAATGCATCCTATTTACCTTGTTACTTGTACATAGTCTATAAAAATACAGGAAATAATATTCTGCTCTTACTGCATAATGGCTATCAAAAATGAATAACCTTCTAATAGTAACAAGATAATCTACACAATAATTTTGCCTTTTTTTTGTCAATTCATTTTCTAGGTTAAAGGTCACAACTGATAAAGCCGGGGTCGGACCTAGTCAAGTGACCTCACGAAAGGTTTCTTTACAATTACCCACAGGACAGTTTATACAGCCAGGAAATTCTCCAGGTGCTCTGCGGAAAACATTAGAGTATGTAATTCGACTATTTTTAACATCACAGTTTATTATTGTTTTTGGAATAATGACTAAATTTGTTCAATTGTAACTTTAACAGTCCTCAAATGAGACGATCGACTACTGAAGGAGGAAGTAGAGAGGAATGCTCAATAGAAGTGGATAAGGTCTGAACATTCTAATCTAATTTACAACACCAATTAATTCTCTTGCTAAAGTTTGTTTTTGTCTTATTTTTTGCAGGAAGTGCATCACATGATGCACTCTGTGTTTAAGGAGCTCCTTAATCGCCGGTCTTCCCCAGATCAAAACACATCTGCCTCCTCGGAGATCACATCCACTGTCCAAACACCTTCAGTCAGAGGACTGGGATGGAAAGGAAAAGGTTTATTTAGATCGGCTGACAATGCAGCTGACTGAAGAAATTAAAAAAAAAAAAGAAAGAAGGGGAAACCCCAATAACCACAGTCGGAAACACAAGAAAATTTAAGTGAAACATCACAGTGAATGTACAGTTTTCAATGATAATGACCTTTGAATGCAATGTTAATTCTGTTTTATGGCTGTGTGTGTGTGTGGAAACAGTAATAGTGTGTCTGTGGAATGAGAACATAATGCAAAAGGATCACAAAGGCTTGTTTGTTACTATTTCTTGGATTTTAAATTATAATGTTAAAAAACTTTTGAACTTGAAACTGCACAACTACTCAATATTAAAATTAATATCAAAGTAATTTAGTTTCAACAAACTGTTTCATATTATTTATGCAGTTTTTGCACTCTCACAGTGTAACTTTAAAGGGATAGTTCACCCCCACCCCCAAAAGTGCTGTAAATCTACTCACCCTCAGGTCATTTATTACACAGGAGACTTTTTATTAAGTAGAACATTTTATTCAGCTGAAACTGTGGTATTTTGATGATTCATAAATTTAAAGATTTAGTTCACCCAAAAATGAGTAATTGGCCACCCTCAACACAAATTGTATATTTTATAACACAATATTTTAGATGAAATCAGAGAGCTCTCTAAATCCTCCATAGACATATGGTCCAGAGACTTTCAAAGTCCAGAAAGGGAACCAAAAACATGGTCAAAACATTCCATGTCACTTCAGTGGTTCAACTATCAAATATATTAATTCTGAAGAGAAACAAAAGTCTCAGGGAATTGGAGTGAGTGACATGGGCGATCAATATCAGAATTTCATTTTTGGATGGCTGTATGTGTTCTTTAGACAGGCTATAGCCTAGCACGTGTGTGAAACTCAGTTCCTGGAGGGCCATAGCTCTGCTGCACAGTTTAGTTCCAATCCTAATTAAACACACCTAATCAAACTATTTAAGTCCTTTAGGCTTGTTTGAAATCTACAGGTAAGTGTGTTGGACCAGGGTTGGAACTGTTTAGAGCTGCGGCCCTCCTGAAACTGAGTTTGACACTATTATTCCCTTGGCCTACGTGGCTCATGTCTATACAAGTTCCTAAGAAGTGAAACAATCGTTCTATACAAGAAACTGAACATTAGCGTTTTACAACCCTCACCCATGAGCGCTTTTTCCTGCAGCCTGGAACTTTCTGTCTGAATACACTGTCGCACAATCGTGTGAGCTGACACGGTTTGCATTTCTATTTTGTCAATAAGTCAATCGAAATGTTTTTCTGCTACTGAATAATTTTGCCAACAATAAATCTATATAAGAATAGAGCGTTTACTTGTTTGTAAATTGGGTTACAACATCAACAAATGATTGCTTTGCAACTCCTATTAGGAAACCGTCGTGTATAAAATGACCAGACAAAAAAAAAAAAGGAAAACTAAACGTAAGTTCTGGCGGAAGTTCTAAACACGCGGTTAGCCGAACACCACAATCACAGCCAGAGCCATGCTTCATTTTCTGGGATATGTTTGCATTTTTGCAAGTGTAAAATATTTGCTTTAATTCTTTTTCTACAACCTCATATTTGGGATGTTTTCGTTCGTATCCTTGCAATAGCCACGAAAAGGGCATTTTTCATTGAGGTAAGCCTATGTATGTTTTGTTTTATTGTCGTTGATTCGGTCTAGCGCCATATTGTCCTTTTGTTAGATCGTTTTAAAACTGATGTAAATACTTGACATTTTAGTACAGTGCGAATTAGTAACCGCACTAAATTAGTCATTTAAAAAGGCATTGGGTCATTTTGATGTAAAAGTTTTGTAGTTCTGCATAATGAACACTTGAGGGCAGTAAGACTTGTCAGATATTTAAGAAATGCCAGTCAGTCACAATCATAAAATGACATTTTCTACAGGATTTAGTAAAAATAGTTAAAAGTAGTTGCATTTAATATTTTCTCCAAATTATAGGAACTCGAATAATTTAACTAAATAATTGTCCACAAAACTTGCAATGTAAAAATATTGGAAGTAATTATTTCCATTGTTATTTCCAGTATAACTCTTCTGCATTTATGTGACATTTTTATGTGAAATTTATAGACCTTTCAATACTTATATAATACTGTAACACTTTAAGTTATCTGCACTTAGTTCTAAATGCAAACAAGACTAGACTGCTTTCAGAAGCGCGCGCGTGTGTGTGTGTGTGTGTGTGTGTGTGCGCGCGCGCGCGCGTGCGTGTAGAATCCTGCAGCATGCCAGTAACATGCCCGTCTTCCAGGGTGGCCTAGGGTGAACTGAAACTCAAGGTGTAAGTAATTTCATCCTTATTAGAGAGTAATGCTCAAAGCTTATGCAATACTGTAAAATAAACACACCGTCCTTGCTGAAATCCTTGAAAACATTCTTGCAAAGGGCTCCTAGATGAATATTTCGTAGCTGAACTGGGGTACAGGCTAATCTTATTTTGAGCGGCTTTTTATTATGTAGGCTGAAATTGTATTCTCATGCATGATCTGATCTGGTGTAGAAATGCTTTTAGCTGATTTAAACGTCCTTATTCTCTTATGTTTATTATCCGTTATTATCAGTCGTCTCTCAACATTTAGTTGTAATGTAGACCAGCTGTTTGTAATCATGTTGTATACATAACTGCAGGATCGGCGTATCCAACAATAATCTTTGTTTATGTTTTATGCTACGTAAAGTTCACACTGTTATTTCCTATTTATCATACTTTGGTTTTCTCAGCTGCATATTTAAACAATCTAATGTGATAAAACTAAAATACTAATATGTCCTAATATGTGCAATAATAAAACCTGTGAACTTTAGGCTCTTAAATACAAACTTGAGTTTATGGTCTCTGTTGTCGGAATGATGAATTTTTTTAAAATGAGATTCTACAAATGGTTTTGCTCAAGTAAATGGGTCTCTCGCGCGCTCTCTCTCTCTCTCTCTCTCACACACACACACACACACAATTACACAAACACTTACCATGTGCACTGAAAATGCTTGTTATTGTATCCATTGTAGTAAAATCCATCACTCCAAGAGGAAAATTATAGAGTGGAAAATTTAGAACAGGGATGGCTTTCCTGAAAAAGGAAATGTGGCTATTCTGAAACATGAACTTCTTATTGTGACTTAACGCTGCATGTTTCAGAAGCCCCTTACCGCCATAGGATGAAAAACAATCTAAACGTAATTGTGAGATACAATGATTTAGTTTTTTCTCACACAGCTCTGTCTTTTTTCCTTACAAAGTTATGCAGGTCAAAATTGCAAGATATACATTTAAAAAAGCAAAACAAATTCTGAGCTATTTCAGTTTTCTTCTTCACAGTTCTTAGAATTCAGACCTTTTTTGTCAATATCTTGATCTTACAATTCTGACTTTTTTTCAAAATTGCTCATTTAAAACTAAAATGGTGAGATATTCATTTTAAGATATCCCACAATTAAGAATTATGAGTTTTACATGCCATATGTTTTACTTTTTTTTTCTCCGTTCAAAATTCAGATTTTTTAAAATTGTAATTCCTTTTGTAATTAACTCCGAAAGTTAATCTGTTTCAATTTAAAACTCAAAATGAAGAGACACAAAGTTGGAATTAATATGAATATGTTGACGTCTCTCAGAATGGGAAGACTTTCTCACAATTCAGACTCTTTTTGCAAATCTAACTTTTTACCAAATATAATAATATTTTTTTTGAGAAATCTAAATTGTGAGATAGTTGTTGTATTGAGTATATAACTTGCAATTGTTTATATCTTAAACTTTTGACAAATAAACTTAGAATTACTAAATAAAAGTCTAATTTCCTCCGGGTGCTCCGGTTTCCCCCACAAGTCCAAAGACATGCGGTACAGGTGAATTGGGTAAGCTAAACTGTCCTTAGTGTATGTGTGTGAATGGGTGTGTATGGATGTTTCCCAGAGATGGGTTGCAGCTGGAAGGGCATCCGCTGCGTAAAACATATGCTGGATAAGTTGGCGGTTCATTCCGCTGTGGCAACCCCAGATTAATAAAGGGACTAAGCCGAAATGAAAATGAATGAATGAATGAATAAAATCGCAACACACAAACACGCATATCAGAAAGAGTCAAAATCACAAGGTGATTATTTAAAGTTGCAAGTTTATCTGACAAGTTATTATCTTTCCATTTAGATTCAATTAATTGTGATTATAACTCAAAACTGAGCATAAAAACTGTGGATATTTTAAGAAAAAACATAAAATATTTGCAGTTGAAAGAAATAGAAGAAAGGCAGTTTGCAATTACCTTAATTTTTACCTCACAATTTTTTTTGTATTCCCTGTTGGAAACACGCTTCCATAATATTGTTATTTATCTTTCTATAAAGAGAAATGTAGTTTATAGTCTTGTATAAGCTTCGTGCTATCTGTGACCCTAATTACTACTTCATAGAGGGGTCGGCTATTGCATGTCAAGCTCTTAACTGTTATATATATCTCTTAAACTGCCAGAAACGGCAGTGAATAAGTGAATGACCTCGGACGCACGCAGCATGATGCCTAACACTGGCAGGATCTTTGTGGTCGTTGCAAACCACGGCCATTAATAAGCACAGTGAAGCTGTCCTACAAGGCCTACGGGATGGGAAGAAATGATGGTTTCATTCATAGGAATGTTTTGGGGATCCAAATCTATCCCACATGACCCTGGCTTCCAGGTTTTCACTTCAAGACGGTTGTATATATATTTATTTTGCCACGTAAACAGCATTTAATAAAACTCACTGGCCAGGCAGTTCACATTAGTTTAATACTGGTCTTCATTGTATTTCCTGTTCTCAGACGAAACAGACTTAAAGGGATTCATGGGATAATCTGGGATACAAATAGATGTCTATATGGTGATGTCGGAGCGATAGATACCCATTTAAGGAGATTTGGATCTAAACGTTACCAAGTAAACATTTTGTTTTAGTATGAATTGTCTGTTAGTCTTATAAACTGTTGTATATTTTTGTGAGCAGATTTCACAGCAGTTTTTTTGGTCTCATTATGCAATAACAGCTGATTTGCTGACCAAACAGAGAGAAACAGCTCCAGTTCGTTTCAAATCCTGAAGTATTGCTATCTTCGATAATGATATGATAATAGCACAAGTTATCAAATAAATATGTGATCAGGAAATATGGATTTGATGTGTTTATAAGCTTACCTGTATATTTCCTTAAATCTTACGCAAAAAGTAGCCTTATCACAATGCACAAAACAGTCAATGTAACAGCAAGGCGAATGTTGTAATCAGTGTTGTGTTGGGTTGATTTAATATGTACTTGCCTTATTGAACAGGTCTATATAAATAAAGAGAAGCAGAGCAGTTCTTTTTGTTATACAAATAAATGTTTTGCAGAATAAATGTAGTTTTCAACATTTATCAGGACGACTTCAGAAACTAGTTCATGAATATAGTTCATATAGTTTCATCTAAATTTATGATTAGATATTTATGATATTTAAATTTTGAGTTTTCTATTCATATAATGCCTAACAGTGTTTGTGTTATTTTTTTTAAATAAAACTAAAAGCTCCTGTTGGTCACAAATTTGAAGAATTAATAGAGTTTAATTTCTATTGTCTTGCATTGCGATTTATATGGAATTAAGTAATATTAAGTAAAGTGATTATATTACTTATTGAGTAATTAAGTTACTTTTCAGTGCAAGTAATAAGAAAAGTAATTTAAATAATGTGATTTTAATTACGTAATTAGTAATGAATTACTTTTTAAAAGTAACTTACCCAGCACTGGTTGCAACATTATTACAGTAATAACAACATTGCTATAGATGACATTGAACAAGCTATTGGATAATATTGCGCTGCTAATGGTCATGATTTCAATGGAATCAATATTCCACTCCAGAGAGCATAGAAAATAATATTTAATATTCTGAAATTATACTTTAGGACTCTACCTTTAAAATGTGCTTCTTTATTTCAGTCACAGACCAACAAAGAACACAAGGATAAATTGAAAAAGGTCAAACATTCTGGGTAAGCAAAGAGTGTCAATAGTTCAAAAACGCATTACGAGTTTCATAAAAAAATGTATAAAAATTGTGAAATTATGTGAACTGTTTAGAATAGTTTTTTCATTACTTACATTAATCTTATCCGTTAATTTGCCATTCAACAAATTCAACATTGATTGTTTTTGCTGAAAAATCGATTTAATTGCAAGCAGACATTGCTTATATGAACTGATCTTGCTGATCGGGTTGTGAAGTATTTTAGCCCATTCATTCTTACAGTCCAGATGCCGGATGATAGCCTCATCTCCACAATTTATGGCTGGAATGAGATACTTTCCTGGAGGGATGCGGTTTGTCTTCATCAAACTTTCTAACCTAATTTATGCCATAAGTTGAACTTTCATCTTCTTTGTCCGCAGTGCATTCTTTGAATATCTGTCTGGATCATCCAGGTGGTCTTTGACAAATCATTACAGTGGATGCCTGGGGTTATTTGCTAAATGCCGTCTTCTTTTACTCGTTTCTGCTTCTGTGAAGACTGACAACTGTGCTCACTGTCTTACTTTTGCACGCATGAACAAGAATTTATTGATATAACTGTAAAAAACTAATAGTGGTCCATAAAGTGAAAATAGATAAAATGGTTACAAATTCTGCATTCATCCGATAAAGGACTAGACTGCAAAACAATAAATAATCCCAAATGCATTGATTTGGACACCCCAGCAGTACTTCTTTAAAGATTAGTTCAAATGTATGCAGTTTTGTGATTTATTTGAATTATTTTTGTTTCTGGACTAGAGTATATATACAGTAACAAACATTTGAAAGACATTGTGTCTCCTTAAAATGTAGAATAAATATATTTAGATAAACATCTTCATCAATAGTTTTTAACTTATTTACAGCATATCTTATAAGTTTTTATTTCACTTAAACAAATATATACATAGTGTGACATCAGCTAATGCTACAAAAATATTCTCTCAATCAGTACTTTGGTTTGCTTTTCTAGTATACATTTCCAGCCGTCCTTAAAACGTGATACTTATTTTTTTCCAGACTCGTGTGTTTCGTACCCAAGCGTAAAATGATTGCTTATGACCTAAACCAAAATGCTGATTAAGAAAATGTTTTTGCATAGTTTCAGAGGACGGATTTCTACATACATCAAGGCACTGTGTGACTCATGTCATATTAGTTTCTCTTCCTTTACCGTCGTCTCATAATTATTATGACTTCCTGTAATCCTTGCATGACTTGAAATAATTGCCCCATAAATAATTCAGCTCTTATTGAGAAACCGAAAGTGTTTCCGCTTTGCATGCCGCTACTGTTTTACAGAATACACACATAGTCATGAAGTCACATTAAATATACAAATCAGTTAAAATATGTTCAGCATGCAAGCCTGTACCTTTAGTTTCCAATGTACATAAAAGTCATTTGTCAGATATTTGTCCAATAACAAAAGCACATCAATTTTAGTCCTGCGTGGATTTCAACCGTCCTTTTGATTATATATTTTCCATTCATTGATCACATTATTCATCGTCTTCCTCAGTCTTTTCCATGAAAGCTCTGAGGCAGACGTGTGGCAAGAAAGACTGACAAATGGGATGAAAGTACTGGCTCAGAGGTTAAGGCCTTGATCCCGTCTTCCTCTGCAGATAAGGCGTTTATCTCCATCACGATACCCAATAAAACATAGTGTTTAATAAATAATTTCAGTTCCTTTAGAGTTTAATTAAGTTTATTATGACAGTCAGTAAGCTGTTTGTTATCATAGTCGATAAGACTGCAAATTTAAGCCTCGAACTCAGAGGTCAATTTTTGCACAAAATCCTCATTCATGTGTCACACGCTGGCCATTAAAATGCCACTTTTTACTGTTCACTTCGATAAAGCGACATCTTTAGCTGGTTTTAATAGATATATGGATAGACATATGTAGGACAAATATACCCGCATAAATCTCCCCGTCTGCCGACGCTCAATTGTGTCTTCTTCTGTAGGGGTCAGTACTGGTTGTCCTTGGTGGTGGAGGTGTTTATATCACTGGAGTGGTCGTACAGTGAGCTCCTGCGGGGCAGCTTCGGCCGACAGCGAAGCAGGGCGAGAAGTTCCCGGGACACGCTGCTGGAGAAGGCCGTGTAGATCCACGGGTTGGTGCAGGAGTTCAGACTGGCCAACAGCATCAGGATGGTGAAAGCCACTCCTGAGGATAGAGAGGAGGTGAGAAGAGAAAGACGAATCAATTTCAAGTCAATTACTGCAGAGGTCAAGTTATTGTCCTTGTTTAAAGGCCACTGAGCTACTAATATAAACCACATTAGAGTCGGTGGCACCTTGAAATGTGCTCTTCTGAATGAGGTTTCAAAGCTTGACTACCGTAAAACCTTGTTTATACTTTTACAAGCACCTGCCAGAGATAAAAGGGAACGTCCTTTAATTTATGGACAAACAATTTAGAATGTGCTTTTAATTTCATCTGTTTTTTAAAACATTTGGAAGCATTTGCACTCCAGTGTATTACAGAAAGATCCTGACTTTAAAGGTCCTGTGAAATTAAAATAACGTTTTTTAGATGTTAGTATCGGTATGTTAGTTTAAAGGATATCTATAAGCTAGTGGGCTCCAAAACATTGTCAAAATGTGCCTTTAGAAGATATAAACCTGATATTTCCCATCAAATCTTTTGACCAATCAAACGCTTTCTGTGCAGTGACTGCCCCGCCCCCTTCAAGACACTTTTCAGTAGCTTTTTACTTGAGCTCAACCACTCTCACTGGAAGAGCTTTCATAAAAACCAAATACTATTGGCTGTTGTTTTTCAAGGGGAGGAGCTACACTATGTCCCACCCTCTCTTCATGTTTCAGTTGAGATTACGTCAAACATCGACGAAAAAATGCACATTTTAAAGCACTTCACGGGACCTTTAAAATCCTATCCTATCTGTTTGGTAAACATGGTGATTTCCATTAGGAACACATACTGTAGGACGTCTATTACAAAACAGCATTTCCTAAGTCTGTTGTCTTATCAAAACTACAGATAGGAAAGGGCAGAAACACCATAACTTGACAAACCATTCTGAAAACTTTCTTAACTTCAGAGCAACCCCGACAGCCGTCCTAACTTCAAAATTGTTTGAAAGCTAACAGAAAAAAAACCCACTTTTAATTGCACTGTGTAACAATGGCATTGCTTTAATTGATGATTGAAAATGAAGAACAAAGATGTTTAATTTTAGATAGACCATGAAAATGTTACATTTGTGATGACAAAAATACTAAGTATAAGTAATTACTGACTGCAAGGCAACACCATATTACAGTTACAGTTGTCACAGGAACTGCAACCAGCATTACAGAGACCCACAAAGTGTCATGGAGCATTACTAGTTATTGTGCAAGTAACTAATACCTTTACGTTTTTGGCAAAAGGTAATTTTCAAAGTGTTTGAGAATTTTTTTTAATTCATTTTGTTTATTCAGCTCACGCAATGTTGGTTGCTTGGTAAGTGCATTGTCAGACTTGAAACAATTTAAGATTTCCTTATAAAATAGAAACATACAAAATTATCATTTTGTATGATGATAAGGATGCAAATTCAAGTTAACATTAGCTTCTGCTGTACAAATTTGCAGAAAATCGTAATTCATATTCATAATTCATTTATCCTAAATCAAAACTTTCTGTAACATACCCGCAGGGAATACTTGGTTCTTTATTGGCTGATGAACATAGTTCAAAGTGTCCAGTTATATTTAGGAACAAAATGCACAGCTGCAAAAATCTGTGTAATAATAATAATATATGTGTATATATATATGTGTGTGTATATATGTGTGTGTGTATATATGTATATATATATATATATATATTTTTTTTTTTCCATTCATTCCATAAAGAACATTTCAATTCTTGAGAACTTCTTTCTTAGTGTGAATAAGAGTATTTCCACTATAAAGAAATGCTTGGGCAGCACGGTGGCGCAGTGGGTAGCACAATTGCCTCACAGCAAGAAGGTCGCTGGTTCGAGCCCCGGCTGGATCAGTTGGCGTTTCTGTGTGGAGCTTGCATGTTCTCCCTGTGTTCGCGTGGATTTCCTCCATGTGCTCCGGTTTCCCCCACAAGTCCAAAGACCACTATAGGTGATTTGGGTAAGCTAAATTGTAGTGTATGAGTGTGTATGGATGTTTCCCGGTGATGGGTTGCAGCTGGAAGGGCATCTGCTGCGTAAAACATATGCTGGATAAGTTGGCGGTTCATTCCGCTGTGGCGACCCCAGATTAATAAAGGGACTAAACCGAAAAGAAAATGAAGAAATGAAGAAATGCTTGTGGAAAAAAAGTTTTCCTGGAATTTTGAAGGGACATTGATAGTAATTTAAAAAAATGTTTCTCGAATACCAAATGCACATTGAACTCTCTGAAGGATCATGTGATGCTGAAGACTAGAGAAATGGCTGCTGAAAAATATAATTCATTTAAGTCCTTTCATGAGTACTTTAAAATAATATTTCACAATATTACTGTATTTTTCAAAAACATTAAAATATCCTACCAGCCACATTTTGTACTTAAAATTAGCGGACAGTATAGTAGCGGACAGAGCTTTCTCTATAAACTGAAACATCCAAGCAGTATAATAACAACAAACCATTAAAATATCATTTTCCAATGTGGGAAATTTAGTAAGAAAATCAGATATACTAAACAGTTTATAGTACTTTCAGCTGTTCAATCAACGCAATTTGTTGCCCAATTGGCTGCAAGTAAACAGCTGAAGCTAATCAAACGCAGCTGGAGCAGGAGCACAGATGTGCGTACATTAGCAGGTTCCAGTGACCTGTGGTGCGAGATATCAACATCTGGTTGGTGATGGAAGAGCAGAGGGAGATGGAAATGGGTTATTTATTGGTGTGAAGAAATGGGCTTCAAATATGCATTTGTCTAAGAGGAGAAAGAGATATGGAGGGCATTTACAGGGCATTTCTTTTAGTAAACAAGGACTTGACTCATTGCATTGACAGGCTCCACATTTCCCAGATAATTTGCAGCCATTCCAAAGCACTTCCACAGTTCAGCAAGCCTGTGCTCTTGTAGAGGAATTAATAATACCCTTATTGAACAGCCACATGCTGCTACTGATTTGTACCTCACATTTTTTACCTTCAGAAATGACTATGCTATATCCATTGGGTAATACCTGATTATAAGTAATCTATATTATGTAAACGAATAAACAAAAAAATTGAGCCTGCTTGTATATATATTACCACCATAATTTTAAAATGCTCACAATCAAATGAATAATTGCTTTTCTTTAAAATATCTTTACATCATACAAATAAAGACATAAGGTTACATATTATATTATATTATATTATATTATATTATATTATATTATATTAT
>CAIGQW010054382.1:4811038-4829892 GCA_903798125.1 Danio choprae
ATATTATATTATATTATATTATATTATATTATATTATATTATATTATTACCATGCAGATACATGAATTGTTTCACTCTGTAGGAAACAAATGGCAAGTATAACAGTGTATTTGTGGGCATAATATATACTATAAAATATAATAATAAACTACATTTTCTACATTGCAAAAATGTTTCATTTTACTAGAAAATGCTATTTCAATGTTATCCTTCAAAAAGTGTAAATTGCCTATATACAAAATTTCTTTCAGTGTATTCATATTTGCTAAATGTAAGTTTTCTTTAGTTACTTTATTCTGATTGGTTGAACAGCTGTGTGAACCGATGTGCAATAATTTAAAGAAAAGAACTAACAGGCTAGTTTCAGGCCGAACTTAACCACATTACAGTTTTATATCGCCAAATGATTTAGCTATTTTAAAGATCCTTTTAACCTAGTATAGTTCAACCAGAACCAAATAACCAAAACCCAAAAAGTCATTAATCAGTCAAATAAATGTTTTATATGGTAAATATGATATGATAAATATATTAGTATGATAACAATGATTTTCAATGTTTTTCCCACATATTTATGTTTTATTACTCTCTTAAAAACAAGTGAGTTTTTATATACGTGACACTGGTAAATATTTTGCTATATCTGTTTGTTTGCTATTACTTTAAAACTTACGCAAACTATATATTTATTTATAGTTTATATCAAAGTGGTAAAAATTTATTACATTCAAATCAATATGTTACTTAGGAGTTAGGTCAAAAGTACTCTGAATATATATTGTACAATGTATATATTATTATTTTACTAACTGTACCATTGTATTGTTTTACTAGCTAAACTAATTTACTACAAGAGACAACAGTTTGTAGGTAGACAAACAGTTTGCAGTGAGGACTGCTTTAGTTTCTCACCTTGGTCAGGAGGGTTGGGGTCCCAGGCAGCCCACAGCTGGACAATGAAGAATGGTGACCAGCACACAGTATAGACAAGCACAATGACCAGTGTCATCTTGACTGTTTTGGACATAGCTTTGGACACACCCGTAAGAGGTGGATGGAGGGGGCAAGGCTGGAAAGAGGGCTCTGAGGAAGTGTTGGAGTCCTCATTAGTGGTGTTATAAGAGTTCCTGTGAGGAACAGAGTATCCATAGGATGTCTGGACGGCTGCAGTGTTGCTCCAGATGGTGTGAGGGTTGGTCTGAATGCGTGGCAGCACATCAGGAGATGAACTGTGAGTCTGCGAGGCCAGATTGCTGGGACTGTAGCCATCCTGACAAGATTGATCACCGCAATCGGGCTCCGGTGCATCCTCGGAGTTGCAGGTGTGAGAACGGGATGATTCACTGCTGGTGCTCTTTTTGTGGAGTTCTCGTGCTTCTCTCGGCATGCCTGAGCGCCGCGCTCTCTCTCGGACTGTCCTGGCCCGCTTTTTGAAGATGGGAAAGTGAAAAATGACCCGGTTCTTCTTCATGTCCACAGAAACCACGCGTTCGGACTTTAGATAGATGTTGTCGTGAATCTCTTTGAATATTCGCACCTGGAAAAATTAAAAATAAATACTAGAGTCACTTTAAAGTGAGATTAATTACATCTGTTATATATTTGATAACTAATTTTTTCAAAATAGCAACTGCATTTTCTGGGTTTAATATACAATAGAAGTCAAAATTATTAGTCCATCTGTGATTTCTTTCTTTTTTTAAATATTTACCAAGTGATGTTTAACAGAGCAAGGAATTTTTCACAGTATTTCCTATAATATGTTTTTCTTCTGGAGAAGAAGAAATTTGTTATTGTTATTGTAATTTGTTATTTGTTTTATTTAAACTAGAATAAAAGCAGTTTTACATTTTTTTTAAATACCATTTTAAGGTCAATATTATTAGCAATATAAGCAATATTTGTTTTCAATTGTCTACAGAACAAACCATCGTTATACAATGATTTGCCTAATTACCTAACTTGCCTAGTTAACCTAGTTAACCTAGTAAAGCCATTAAATTTCAAAGATAAAATAAATCAGTTATTACAAATGAGCTATTAAAACTACTATGATTAGAAACGTGTTGAAAACAAATCTTTCCATTAAACAAAAACTTAAGAGAAAAAAATATGCAAGGGGGCTAATAATTCAGGAGGGCTAATAATTCTGACGACCCTGGAACACAAAGCCAGTCTTAAGTGCATTTTTGGAAATTGAGAATAGGGGTCACAGAGTTAGTTTTACATAAGTTCAGACACAGCTGCCTGCCTCTTCCAGATTTAAGAGAACAAACATGGATCGATTCCTTCACTTAAATAATTGTTCAAAACACTGATTTGCTCTCAAACTCAACAGCAGAGGTTCTCAAGTCTGGATTCTCTCAAAATTGTAAACATGGAGCATTCACTAATGAGCTGAGATGAGTCTGCGTTTGTTACATAAGAAAGATATACAAAATGTGCAGTGTTAAGAATCTCTGCTTTCCTGTCTCTGACACTCATTTATTAAGTAAATGATGGAGAAAAAAAAATGTGTCAATGGAAATCTTGTTTATAAACCAGACCCAGATGGGACTTTTAACATAAGTCATTTAAAAATGTTGTAAGGTGGAGCCGAATCACCAATGAAAAAATAAGTGTAAAAAAGAATAGCATGTCGTCATTTGTACAATACTGTCAAAAAACATCTGCAGGTCAGTGGCAGAACTAATTTGACATGTGTAAGTTTATAAAGTGTGGGGAGTTTCAATGTTATTACAGGTTTTGTGGGAATAGTTCTGTATGTTTTCATGCCAGTAAGAGATTTGCTTGGAAAAAGTTTACTTTAATGATCATACCAGCACATAGATTAAAGATTCTTGCAGAATGTTTTCTAAAGGTTATTTGCTGCCAAAGACATATTGTTCACATTCTCTGGGGGGCAGTTTTAGGTCTGGTTTATGAGCAGTGTATTCTTTCTTAAATAAGAATAATTTCCTGGGAACCGTATCAACTAGTGGAGGGAAGGATCTGCACATTAGAGAATTCCTCTTCTGAAATAGAACTTCACTGCCCAAAAACCCTTTGACCAGGTCAGAGATCATAATCTCACTAAACAAGCTTTATGATACACGTCAGGGGATCAGCCACCCCTCAAATTATTTTCATTCAAGCAAGTCATGTTTTATTTCAAGATAACAAAGGCATCAATTAATGGAGTTCTGCAGGAAAGCCTAAAACTTTGAAATGAATTATCTGCATTGTCTTGAAGTCAGTGAGTCTTTAATGTGTGAAAAAGTTAATTTTGTTTTTTTCCATAAGCAATACCTTTATGAGAATAATGGGACTATGGATTGTGTCATGGTCATTCAACTGTACTCCCTACTGCTATTTAAAAAGAGTCTAACTTTTAGTCTTAATAATTTGTTAGCATATTTTATGATTTTAAAATCATGTAACCATGATTTAGTTTGGTTTTGGCTTTTTTTCTTTTTTTAATTTTAGGCTGTTATATTCAGGCTTTAAAGTTCAGAAAAGTTGTATATAAAACTTTAATGAACAAGATGTGTACAAATAAAACATCTTAGCTTGTTACTGAATTTATTTTCTGCAGTAAAGCTTAAGACAATGGATTTTTATGTTGGGTTTTTGTTGAGAGAACCAGGGTACTCCTAACCTCTTGGTTGGCCTCAAAGTACATCATTCCTCTACACAACACAGTGGAATTCCTAATTCAGAAAAGTGTAACCATCATTTAAAATGGTTTATACAAGAAATAAAGTCCAGTGTAATCCAGTTTTAAAGAAACTGATAAAAACTATAAATCGCAAACATTAGTTTCTTTTAAACTAGTGGTCATTCTAAAGTGTTTGTGTTTATTTTCTTTAAGGTGGATGAAAAAACTGTGAGTAGATACACAAATGAAGACATGGAGACCAGCAGTACCTGACAAACGGTGATAATAAAGGTAGGGAGCACAAACACGGCTACAGTCATCCAGGTGACATAAGCTTTCAGCCCCCAAGGCTCAGCAAAATTCCCCCAGCACTCGTAGACCCCTGGAGAAACCTCTGACCTGGAGAAAATAAACACCTGCAGGCAAAACAGCATAGAGAATATATGGAAAATATTATTTCCTTTAGTACTTCATGAAATAGGGAGTAGCATATTGGTATGTTAAGGTAAATAATGTGAAAGTTATCACATTAAGATTGCATAACCACTAACTAATAAAATTATTTCCGAGGTTTTTGTCGTGACATTACCTGCGGCACACTGAGGATAAGGGACAGACCCCAGGCTACCATGATGGGTGTATTCCAGCGTGAAACTGCCCCTCCTTTGTAAGCCTGCAGGGGGCAGCAGATGGCATTATGACGATCCACTGTCATAGCAACAATCATGTAAGAGGATGCGAACATTCCCACAATCTGCAGGTATTTCACTGAGCGGCACAGCACGTCAGGACCCTGAAATCTCTCTGTAATATCCCATAACAGCTGCGGGAGCACCTGCAAAACATAGTGTACTGCTGTCGGCAATTCACTTAAATGACAATACCAGGGTCACAAACGTGGGTTACCTGGCTTAGTGATGAAATGGCTTGAACCAAAAACATGCGGCTTTATAGGTTTTGAGCATGCAACAACTCAGATATATATATATATATATATAGAGAGAGAGAGAGCTGGGCAGATACTGGAAACTCAGTGTATTAAATATAAATCATTTTCTTGGACAGATTTACAGCAGGGGCACTATCATAGAAATTAAATAAAAATATCACATATAGATATTCTATTAATGCATATTAAAACAAATGACTCTGTTATAAACTGCTTTGAGAATAATCATATTATTTTAATCTAAATCACTGCACAAATCTTACTCTCAAGCTTTATCTGTTTGAAACACATGTGCGTATGCAATTTCAAAGTTTAGCCTTGACTCTTTACTTTTTATGGTCATTCTAGTACTCTTTCATCTGTTCAGACATCTTTTGTCGTACTGTTTTTGCTTACTATAAAAAGAAAAGCATTTCGATTTGGACGCAGTGTCTTGAGATGCACGTCTTGGACTGCACGTCTGCATTAAAATAATATATTTTAGGCAGGACCAATCCTGAAGCATCCTGCTTAAACTACTTGAACACAATTTATGGAACACTTCATGCCAATTTGTTGTTGCTGATATTTGATATACGTATTTCTGCTTTAGTTAAATTGCTCTTGCATGTCTGAAACTGCCCTAAGACAATACAAATTAGTTTTTTTTAAGAACTGTGGAATTATTGTGCATGAATTGTCAACCCTGCTGAAGTTCAGCTCACCTGAAAAAATCCCACCACAAGGTCTGCAACACAGAGATTGACCATAAACAGGTGCATGGGTGCGTTGTATTTGCGTCGCCTCAGCAGAACCCACAGAATAAAGCTGTTCCCTAATGTTGTGAGAGCCAGAACCAGACCTAGAATTCCAATCTCAGCTTGAGCCAGAGCCACGTCACGTATCTTGACTGGCCCAGGCTTCTGGGTAGGGTTTATTGAGCTGTTTTGAGACACCAGCCAGAAGTATGATCCTCCTCTGAAAGTACTGTTGAGTCCAGTGTGATCAGAGAATAAAGAGGAGGTGAAGTTGGTCCATGCTGTGGTCGCATGGAGGGATCTTTCCCAACCTGGCTCTCTTGAGAAGGTCTCCATGCCTGAAAGAATAACACAATTATCTCAAGGAGGTATAATATAGATTATTTGCTTTAGGATCAATATATTTGTATGTGCATATTTGTTAAAAAGAAAGTCAAATACACTTCAGTGAGGCTTTTATTGTTTACAGTAGTTGACTACAATAGTTAACAAGAACTAACCATAAACAATACTTCTAAATCATTCACGAATTTTTGTTTATTTCTATATTCACTAATGCATTATTAAAATCAAATCTTTTATTTGTTAACATAAACAAGCAATTACAAGGATTTTTTAAAAACACATATATACAGTCAATCCTGAAATTATTCATACCCATATGGCAAATTCTGACTTATGTGTTACTTTTATTCAACCAGCAAGTTTTTAGTTTTTTTTTTTTCTTTGACCGTAAATGACAGGCTTCTCGCTCCGGTTTCCCCCACAAGTCCAAAGACATGCGGTATAGGTGAATTGGGTAAGCTATGGGTGTTTCCCCGTGATGGGTTGCAGCTGGAAGGGCATCCGCTGCGTAACACATATGCTGGATGAGTTGGCTGTTCATTCCGCTGTGGCGACCCCAGATTAATAAAGGGACTAAGCCGAAAAGAAAATAAATGACAAAAAATAATAATATCAATATATAATAAATATTTCTCAGGTTTTATTTACATTTGAGCTTTAAGTCAGAATTAGCCAGGGGTATGAATAATTTTGTGCTTGACTGTATATATTGCTCATGTTGGCAGATAAAGGAATAAACTATTGATGCCATATCAGTAGCCTGATTTGAGTTATTGGCTGGAAACTATGGCTTGCTTGACAAATAAAAATCACAAACAAATTACTTGATAATTCTTTTCAGCAAACAAACAAACAAATAAAAAAGATATGTATCCTAGTATCAACATTCGCTCTCAAAATGTGTTGAAAAGTACTGACATACCATTGTCAAAAACCCAATATCATGCATCCGTTAAAACATGGCAATCTACTTAAATTAATTGCATACACAAAATGATTCAATTCAATTCAAGTTTATTTGTATAGCGCTTTTTACAATAATTATTGTAAAAGTAAATAAGTAAAAATGAAATCAAATATAAGTTATTATAAATAAGCATGCACTTTTATTATATAAAGTCTGCAGTCACCTGATTGACATGACAAACTCAACAGAAATACTTGAAAGTGAACATAATACAGTGCTACATTGAAAACACTTAGACACTGAGATATATTAGTATTAGCCATATTTTTGTACGAATAAGAATTTGCACTGATATTTGATCAAATTTGACAAGCCACAACAGAGTGAGCCATATACATGATAATAACATTAGTTTAATTTTATTATTGCATTAAGAGTTCTCGTCTGTGATCATTTATTACACACACAAACCTTTACAATGTACATGCATGTAAACATAAATAGACATTCTGCCTCACATTTGACACTCTTGGCGTTAATTGTGTTTTATGTAAATTAAATGACATGCTTATTTCTTTTGTGAAGCTGATGTAATCTTTCCTATTCAGAGATGCCAGACACATAAAAATTTTAATGACAAATGTATTCAAAGTGCAATACCCAGTGCTCCTTTTACAGGAACATCTCTCTCTAAAAGATTGAAGAATGCTGCAGTGATGAATTAATCATTTTGCACAACGTTTTTATTTTTGTTTAGAAAAATTGCAGAATTACAAGTATGGTGTTTGTCATTTATGACCATTTACTGTTTCTGACCATTTAATCAAATCAGTTTCAAATTATATACAGTAACAGTCCCATTTAAAGTAAGCACTCATTTGTTAACATTTGTTAATACGTTAATTAGCATGAACTATGAGCATTACCATTTAAAGCATTAATTAACTTTTGTTACAATTAATAAAAACACACAGTGCCGGATGGGTAAGGTGGCATTTCTGTGTGGAGTTTGCATGTTCTCTTCGTGTTGGTTTGGGTTTCCCCCGGGTGGTCCGTTTTCCCCCACAGCCCAAAGACATGAACTATAGGTGAGTTGGATAAACTAAATTGGCCGTAGTGTATGTGTGTGAATGAGTGTGTATGAGTGTTTCCCAGTACTGGGTTGCAGCTGGAAGGGCATCCGCTGCGTAAAACACATGCTGGATGAGTTGGCGGTTCATTCCGCTGTGGCAACCCCTGATGAATAAAGGGACTAAGCCGAAGGAAAATGAATGAATGAATGAGTAACACTTCAAGTACCAAAGTTAAGTACCAATTTCCACTGAACTAGGTGCTTATTACTTTACTTTTATTAAGATATTGGCTGTTTATTAGTACTTATAAAGTAAAAAATATATCTGTTAATTAACAGTTTGCATATTTTGTAAGTCACAATTGTTTTCCATTTATTTACGCTTGTGAATTGCATTATGGGACCTTGAAATCTGCTCTGTCGAGTTTTGATGTTAAAAATTCAACTCTACAGTTTAACAAAGTGCAGGCTTTTATTGACATTTTAATAGTTTAAAACAATATAATGTATAAGAAATAATATATAGAGAAATAGGTCTGTAAAACATCAGAAAATCTACTGCCGGTTTATTACAAGGTTTTTGTACCAACACCAGGAAGAAAGATTAAGTTTAGGGATATTTTTTACAGTGTACATCCCTAATACCAAAACCCAACTACAGTCTTAATAACTATGAATAAGCAGAAAATGAGTAGTTTGAGCTAAAAGCCTTAGTTAATGGTTTGTTATTAGTGAAAATTGTCTATTAAAAATAAAGTGTGACCAAACACACACACACAAACGCATAATTGGCCATTGTGCATTACATTGAAACTCTCATCGTTAATCTTGTTTGACAATCTGATCTTTTGCCACCCCAGTTAGTCTAGCAATTTCACAGACACACAAAAAGCAAGCAAACAAATCTGCTTCCTCTTGCACTCTTTGATTTGTTTAATCCCAAAGGGTTACAATTTTCTTCCCTCCAGAATGGATCTGTCAAGTCCTCTCTCTTTTTGTTTTCTTTTCCAAATTTCCCCTGCCTTAATTTGACTCCTCCAATCCCACCCAGCTTCAGATCACCTTCGCTCCCCTGTTAGCATCTTTCTCATCCCTGATTGACTGCGTAAAGTCGCCCCGCTCCTTCCTCCTCCCTCAGTTTTTCCATTGGCCATTCTTTTACCCCTTTTTCTGTGGCTTTCTCTCCCTGTCTAGTATCAACTGCTCCTTGATCCCAATAAAATATGGTTTGTTTTCTTAACTATGCAAATAAATAATACAAATAAAACTACTGACAGTTTGAGAGTGGTAGCATGGGACACTGGGTTAAATAAACAGAGCAGAGGGTGAGGAGATGGCGGGTTGAGACGTAAGATGAGAGATGAGAACACACACAAAAGAGAAATAACCAGATATAGGGCCATTCATAACAATGCCCATATATGACAATAAGTAATATAAATGCGTGCTTTACATTGGTTTTAGCTAAATGCATTGTTTTATGAAACTGACTAATGTTGTATTTCTTATTCAAAGATGCTAGAACAGTCACTTTAACATGTTGCTGATACATTTGTCTGGTGGTTATTTTACAGAACATCTCCCCTCTCAAAAGGAATGCAAAATGCTACAGCGACGTGAAATTAAAATACTGTTATATTGAATTACATATGTTTTAAAGTTAACATGACATTTTGAAATAGAAAAACTGTATTATGTATTAGTGCTACATAAAAAAAAGTATTTCTGTTCTTGCCATGTCTGTGTGACTCTGAAATGTACTTGCAACGTCTGACTGACTTGTTTTTAAACCTTTTTTTTCAGTGCATTGGTCAAACAAGGTGTCCAATTTTGGTCTCTGCGTGAAGTCTTGTTAGTGTTTTTAAGGACTGTTCTGCTCACCAAGCCTACATTTATTTGATTCCAAGTACAGTAAAACAGTAAAATGTTGAAATATTTGTACCATTTAAAACAACTGGTTTCCATTTGAGCATATTTAAGAATGTAATATTATTCCTGTGATCTCTGATTTTTTTTGTATTACTCCGGATCCTTTGGAAATCATACTGATATGCTGATTGGCTGTTCAGGGAAACATTCATTTACATTTATTAAACGTGTATTTTTTTCAGGATTCTTTTATGAACAGAAAGACTAAATAGAAAAACAATTCTTTTAAATAGTTCAAATAGTTCAAAATTGTGCTGTTTTTGCTGTACTTTGGACCGAATAAATGCAGACTTGGTGAGCAGAATAGACTTTCTTTAAAAGAAAAACACACTGAAAGCATATTAAATGCAAGGCATGGGTCTACATTATTGTTTCAAATAATTTTGTTGGCTAAAACTGTGAAAATATGGGTAAAATAATGTTACATTCAGCGTGACAGATTGCTTTATGTAAAAATACTTAAAATGCCAATGAATTAGTATTTTGGAGCTGCATTGAGACTTTGCCTAAGAAGTCAAGTTTTTAATGAAAAAGTATGCATGAAATTATATTGTAGACATTCAACTGTATTCATTTAAATAGCTATTGTATTCTTACTTTCGTTATCAGTCATGCATCGGTTTTATGTCATAGCATTATATTATATAGTACATTATCATAGCAATCATTGTCTTGTCATGGTTTTTAATAGATTAATTATGTAACTTTTTTTTTATTTTACCACCATCTATTTTATGATTTGCGTAAAGCAGTTTTTATGACTTTCTATATTAAGAAAGTTAAACAATAGCATTATAGATTCATGATGATCATATACAGTAGGATAAGAGCAATCAAACTCATAGCAACAACTCATAATGCATGAAACTGGACAGTTAATTTCTGTCCGCCACATTACAACGAGGAACAAAGACACAATGATGATAATTCATCAGGAATATAGCTATAGCTAAATTAATTTTTATAACACTCTGATAAAAATTAATTATACATTATACAGTCCAATGCCAAACAGAAGGTGGCTATTATACAGTTTCTTCCTGTTCATTTTTTTAAGCGCGTTTTTGAATTAATCTTTCCCTTTGTTGCTTCTCATTCTCTTATTCCCTTTATGTTCCTTATTCGATCTCTCTCTTTCTGAAAGACCATTGTTTTCAGCAGTCACTTCATTTTAAATCAATGACAAGTTTCTTTACACTGGCTCTGAGCCATATATACCATCTCCAGTCTTCCCCTTTCCACACAAACCCAAAACTCTTAGACAGAAAATCAATTTCAGAATGAAAACTGAAAAGTGCCCAGTATAAATGAGTCTACCCCTCTTTGAAAATGTATATTTTAATTCTTTCATTCCTGATTATGTACAGTATGTATTGCTATATTATTTATTTTATTTTTATTTATATAAATTTTATTTATTTTTAATAAACCTTTGTATTCATTAACAAACATGTATTTTTAGATAAATAAATTTATATAAAAAAATAATACAATAAATTGAAATAGAGTGCAACAAAATAACGAGACTAAATGTACTATTTTCTATAGCCTCCTTGATTTGCAATTTTTTTTCTCATAAAATTTTAATTGGCATGTAAATGCTTTTTTTCCCTTTTGATATTTAATTTTTTTTAAAACAAATATTTGCACAAATATTTCCTTGTATACAATTTTTTTTATAATTATGGGGGGGGGGGGTAGGGTATTATTTCTCAAATGATATTTAATGGAGCAAGGACATTTTTTACAATATTTCCAGGTTTTTCCCCCCGTTCTTATTTCTTTTATTTTGCCTGAAATAAAAGCAGTTTTCGACATTTTTTTAAACCATTTCAAGGTCAATATTATTAGGTCAATTAGTCAATACTATTAAGGTCAATATTATTAATATTAAGCAAAAAAATTTGCTCAGTATTCTACAGAACAAACCATTGTTATACAATAAGCTGAATACTAGTATTTTGAAAATATCTAGTAAAACATTATGTACTGTCATCATGGCAAAGATAAAATAAATCAGTTATTACGAATTAGTTATTAAAACTATTATGTTCAGAAATGTTCTCTCCATTAAACAGAACTTGGGGAAAAATATAAAAGAAGACTTCAAGTATTAATATAATAAAATTGTATGTTTTTTAACATTAAATGAATTTGTTTAATTAATTTAATTATTTTTTGTTGTTTTATAAAAAAAGCTGTCAGGCTGCTCTCATTTATTCTTGTCACTGTGAATAAAGCATCAGTGATCTAAAATGTAATTTGCTTTTAACAATTTATTTCAACTTAAGAACTATTTAGACGTTAGCACAATCGCCTCACAGCAAGAAGGTCACTGATTCGAGTCCTGGCTGGGCCAATTGGCATTTCTGTGTGAAGTTTGCATGTTCTCCCTGTGTTCGCGTGGGTTTCCTCCGGGTGCTCCTGTTTCCCCCACAAGTTCAAAGACATGCGGTATAGGTGAATCAGATAAACTAAATTGATCATAGTGTATTAGTGCGTGTGTGAATGCGAGAGTGTATGGGTGTTGCGGCTGGACGAGCATCCACTGCGTAAAACATATGCTGGAATAGTTGGCGGTTCATTCCATTGTTGCAATCCCTGATAAATAAGGGACTAAGCCGAACGAAAATGAATGAATGAACTATTTTGACCCCAAAACTGGTCTAAAAAAAATATATATAAAAAATATCTCGTTTTAAAAAAAAATTTCATTAAGATCCCCTCATTTATAATATTTGGCAATATCTATCACATGTCCTTCTCCTCACAGTCTGTAATTCATTCTCTTGGAGCAAATATAAACATAGCTAAACCCTTGGTTTTTATGGAATGAGTGTTTTTTTTCTCTCTTCTCTCTTTGGCTGTGTGGCTGTCGGGGTCCAGTCATAACAGTCATAAATAAAAGCGGTTGTCCCTGTCACAGCAGTGTTTGAGGTCATCTTTCGAAGCCGCTGATGCATGAGCTGCTCAGTTTACCCTTGCTTTGTCATTTTCTACCTTTGCTTGAATCCTTTCTCTCTGTGGAATCCACTAATATGGTGCAGCAGAAATGTTGACCTACACTAAATGTAGCTGATGATACAGAAAAGGCACTTTGCTTCTGCTAGCTGCTTATTAATGTAGAGTATCTAGAAGTGTTTTAAACATGCTTTGGGTTGTGAGGGTGTGATTGGACAGATTAGCTTTAGTTGCTCCAAGATGATTGGCCTTAAAAATGTCTGAGTTGCAACTCAAATGAATCTTAAATTCATATTGTAATTTTTTCCCCCCTCGATAGTAGTTAGTGAGCAAACCATTTTTGTCAGCCTCAGATCTCAACTAAATATTAAATGAGCTGTTTTATTTAGCTTGTTTTAGCTTGTAAAAAAAAAAAAAAAGACTAGCTAGGTTTCTCGGTTCTTAAAATGTTTGGATATTGATTGAATATTCATTTCAACGATTATGTCAGAATTAAGATACAGTGATGATAATGATGCATCCATAAGCAATGAGATTATCATTCATTCATGTAATTAGAATAAAATTGCAACCCATTTTTAAAAATGTGAATAAAAGGTTGCATTTTGATTTGGAAAGCAAATTTAGAAGTCACATTGTGTCATGATGCGTTTGAACTAGATTTTGTGAAAGCCTATGGTATAAGGATAATTAAGATTCTTTTCATTTTGGATAATAGTTCGTAAATTTAATATAATAGTTATCACTGCAAACAATGGAATGTGCATCCTTGCATCCTTTAATGTAATTAAAGCAATTTAATGTAATTAACTTAAAACCAGCCTAGAAAAAAATGAGAAACCATTTTGATGTTGTCCCAATTATTTGACATGTTTAGTTAACTAATTAAAATACTTTGATTTTGTATTTTTATACTTCAGACCGCTAGGTTTTGCATACTTGTGCTTTTTAGTCATTTAAAATACAATAACATTTTATTTGACAACTTAACAATCTGTTTATATATTTTCATGAGTATACAGGTCAGATTAAATATACACTGAACAATTAAACATATTTCTCAGATATTTTATTATTTATTTTCTAAAGAGTTTTTTTTAACATTAACTTAAACTTCCTTAAATGAAATAACTTCCTTTTGTAGATTTAATGCAGACACCAAAATCTCATCTTAAGTGACTATTTAAGTGAATTTAAATGACATGCGTAAAGTTGAATGTATTTATTTATTTTAAATTTTTTATTATTATTATTATTTTTATTATTTTTCCCAAAATGATGTATAACAGAGCAAGGAAATTTTTCACAGCATTTTCTACTATATTATAGAAAGTTTTATTCATTTTTGTTTGTCTGGAATGAAGGCAGTTTAAAAAAAATGTATGGTCAATGTTATTATCCCCCTTAAGAAATTACTTTGGTTACAGAACATACCAGTGTTGTCCAATGACAATGTCAATCTAACTTGCCTAATTAATTGTTCCTAGTGAATACTTTGTTGCACTTTAAACTGAGTACTAGTTTCTTACACAATAACTAGAGAAATATTATGTACTGTCATGATGCCAAAGACACAAGAATTTAGTTAAACAATAGCTATTCAAACTATCATCTTAGTTTGAATAAAATAGTTGAAAACACCTTTCTCTATTAAGCAGGAAATACTTTTCCAAAAAATCATAATTTTACAATAAGGTTAACACATTTGCCTTTAACTGTATGTGTAGGTTGGGTCTAGGTTTTGAGAGATTCACGAAACTTTTCACACTCTTTTAGTTCAGTCTTGTTTTAACAGCTCTTGTTTTCTCTGCTAAACTGACAAACATAAAAAAATACATTTGTCACAATCAAGTAGTTTCCTGTTATTGACCACAATATCATATATATGGCATTTGCAGGTTGTAATAATTGCTCAAGATAGCGAGCATATAGAAACAGGCCAGGTTGCATAACAGTTGAGTGTGTCATCAAAAGTTGAATTTCTTTACAAATGTCTTTTTCTTTAGTTTTATCCTCCAATGGCTCATGCTATTGCGTTTTTAATTTTACGGGTCATGGATGCCTGCCATGTATCACTGTACTCAGCACCTTATTAAATAAATCAAACACTCATTACGATATTGCGTCAGCATGAGTCCAAAACATCCCTGTTGGATTTCAACAGCTTCTCACAACTGATAAGAGCATTAACAAAATCACAGACTCAAAGCTATCTTCAGGAACAGCTTTCAGAAAGTTAATAGGAAAGATTGATTTAGACTGATAAACTAAAATATTAGAACATAATCTCCTTTCATTCTTTAATGCCAAATCTCACCTGAGCTATACCAAAAAGGTGAAGAAAAGCAGGATTTTAGACCATGATATGGCCATTTTGTGCACACCCAGAGTTAAAATGCTGCTTTTCTGCTGGTCAGCCTTGGGTTCCCCTTAGGCTTTTTCTAACAGCATTTGTTTTATGGCTTGAAACACTCACTTGCAGAAGTTAAAACTCTCTACTAGAAATAGCAGTGTGCAATTTAACATTCTCCATGTTCTGAGAGATTAAATAGTTAGCAGATGAAGGGACGTTTTCGTCTGATTTAGCACTAAATCTCTTTTGTCTGTCATTAAATGTAAACAGATTAGTTGGACTTGTTTCCAAATTCAAAGTCTTTTATACAAAAAAAAATCTAATAACTGCCCCAGCACATGAAAACTACAGTGTGTGGCATGTATGCTCCTAATGGAATCGGCCAAAATTGCTCACTTATTTTTAACAGCTATAAAAACTTTGGTATAGTTAAATTAAAGTTGAGTTTATTATACTTATATTTTCATCTCATATATTTTATCTCATACACTGAAAATATCCTCACAACAAGTTTACCTTGTTTTGTGTTTGTGAACTTGCACCACAGAACCAGTCTTGTTTGTTGTAAGGGAATATTTTTGGTAATATGTGTCAAAATTGTTATGTTTTTATATATTTATGCTAAATATAAATGAAAGATCATGTTACATGAAGATATTTTGTAATATCCTTATTGTAAATATATGAAAACGGCAATGCTAAGATCTTGTTTCTTACTTTAAATGTGATTTTCTTGGTATTTAGAATTTTTTGACCCTCGGATTCCAGATTTTCAGTAAGTTTTATCTCACTTAAATGTTATCCTATACACCAATATACACCAATAATTATCGATTCAGCTTTTAGGAAATGTGTAAATCTCAATTTGCTAAAAACTGATAGGTTTTGTGGTCCATGGCATTTTACTTTTCTTTTCAAACTCTAAACCTCAATGAATTTTGTTTCATTTAGGCTTATAATGGGACAAAATGTAGTGATAAAAAAGTAAACAGATGCAAGAAGAATATAAGATATACTCAAGAATTTTGTTAGGGACTTGTTTTGCATAAATGCATAAACGATGCATATTTTATTAGTAAAACAAACTCAAAAAACACATGTTTGCAGTATACAGTAGATGCATTTTATTAAAAAAATAAAATAAAGATAACTTACTCTGTATTGTTGGATCAGCAGCAGTAATCCATGTGTTTAGTGAAGATCCTTGTTCAGTTCTTCAAAGCTGCACTTCTTCTTTGTGATGGTCAGTTGACATGAGAGCCGCCTTGCTGATGAACAGCGCTGAGGTATTTCAACACCCTATGTGAACATTTAAAGCCGCGCTTTAGCAGCTTTCACCCAAGTTCACGTTCACTGAATTCTTAACTTCTTCACACTGCCCTCCAATAGTGCGATGCCATTTATTCCCAGAGAGACACTCTGCTTCTGAGCTTTAGTTTCCCACTTCACGTAAGCGAGCGCTGCACTGATGCCGTTGAATTTGAGCTTGGGCTTAGGATAAACATATCTCTTACATTCAGTCACTCTCTCTCTCTCTCTCTCCCTCTCCCGTCTCTCCTTTTCTCAGGTCTCCAGTGCTGTTGGATGAGGGGAGGAGTCAGTAATGTGAAGTGTTCTTATACATGCATTTCACACACACATACACACACACAACAGATACTAGCCAAACGCACATTGTCATAGTTTGGGGCTCTGTTCAGGGTGATCTGTGCCAATATTTGCTTTCATATTTACATTGACCGGCCCCTGGGTGTGACTGGACTCTTTGGCAGTCGTTGTAGTTTGTTGGATTTGTAAGACGACTGATTGACTTTCACACAATGCGTCTCTATATGTGTTCTCTATGTTGTGAAATGTCTTTGGCTTCAGTTACATGGAAATGATTTTCAGATTTTGTGTTCCAGTGATTCCAGGGAGTTGAAAAGAGACTGCAGGTAGAATCTATTTCATTTTACGCTTTTAGATGTACAGTAAAGGTTTTCTACTGGCATTGGTGGTTGCATGAGGAACTTTTAAAAGTGTTTTTTTTAGTTTATTAAAATTTTCTTTACACTACGACAGAATGGATCTTTAAGACGCTTCATTTAAAGATTCTTTGGTAAACCAAAAAAAGTTCTTCTACTGGTTCTTCCTGGCGTCTTTATTGTTTAAGATGTTTTGCTCAGAAAAATAAAACAGGACAAACAAAAAATAATACTAATTTCACAGGAAAAATAAAGCTGTAACACACTTGTTCTGGTGTTTGCTTATTTTTCTTTAACCATATTTTGACATCCCAAATTTCACTTTTCATCCAATTTAATCTTGGACTAGCTAACTTGCTCTGGTGTGCAGGGTTTTTTTTCCTGCTGTTTTTATTTACAAGCTCAAGACAGATTCCTTTTTAAGTGTTTATGTATATAAAAATTAACTAAATGAATGGAGATTTTGGCATAAAACAATGTTCTGCAATGAAAAGACGGAATGGGTACGATAAAGGGTTTTTGATGGCAAAAGATAAATTAATCCATAAATCAATATTTCTTTAATTATCAATGGTTTGTTTTATTTATTTGACATATAAGTATGATTCTAATTATAAGTATAATAAATATTCATACAGTAGTTCATCTATGTAATTCAGTTGTTTGAAATTGTAGGCAATAAAATTACTCTTTAATACGAGCTCTTTTGAGTTTTAAAATGGTTAGAATTCTAAGTTTATATTTTCCATTATGAGCATGAGATATGAGTTGCCAAAGCATAGTTAGCAAATTCCCTAATAATTCATCTGAAAAAAAAAAGTGTTTAATTCATTGCACAAAATTAGGAAAGTCCATCGGTTTTCCACTGATATTAAAACAACATTTTCAATACATTACAATATACGACAAAATGTGGATTTCTAAACTTCTTTTAGGTAACAGGCTATTTAAGAAGAATAAGACAGGTGTTTCCAAATCAGTCAGGAACTGTAAGTACAGCACAGTCTCTCCGTCCTCTCCTATTGTTGTGGGTTTGGACAAATATCTCGAAGGCACAATGCATTTTCAGCACAAATCAAGCAGAAATGGAGCATGCTGCAGTCGTTTCCCATTGTCAGCCGCTTTATTGAAGGGAACGTTTCCAGGGCCCCCGTCGCACAGAGACAAGGGCCAGATCTGAGACCTCACTGACCTTGTATGGCTTTCTATAGATTTAGACCTTCTTCTTTGGCCAGTAATAATTAGTGAGCAGCTGTTTTTCTCTAACAGAGCATTTGTCTGGCATTGGACACATATGCATGTCATCAACAGACTTCTTCCTAATAGAAGTGCTGAGAAACCCAAAAGTTAACAAGCAGTCCCTCACATGATGTCTCGACACATTTCTGCCAAAAGACGAGATATGTTCTTGAAAACAGATTGATGTTTGATGCACGTTTTGCATGGCAAACTGTACTGAAATTATTTAATTATGCATTCAGAAAACTAACAGTCAAAACCATTGCAGTTAATTAAAATATGCTCAAAATGACTTAAGAAGACTTATTAAAATGACTTATTTTGCACGCCAGGCCAGTGGTTGCTGATATCACTTATTGAAGAAGCGTTATTCATCTGCGTACATTCAGTCCTGTCATCCACCACAGTTGTTTTGAGTGTAAAGTACTTGCACATACCTAAACTTAGCACACATGATGCTAAAAAACCATGCATTCTTTGTAACCTGTTTTCAATTGTTTGTCTTAAGGCCCCCGAAATGATGCATAAATAAATGACCAAAAAACAAATGTTTTTAGTTGTGTCTTGTAAACTCCTCCAAATGAATACAATGAAATTCAAAGAAAGTGGTCCAATACTGATAGTTGATAACATAAAGTAGTAGCCAAAATTTATGTCTAGAGAACATTATTTGTTTTATTGGCCATAAAGTATAATAAAACTATCCAAATTTATGAAACATGTTACTTCGGAAAGAGGAAAACACTGAAATTGGTTAATGT
>CAIGQW010054382.1:4830776-4866995 GCA_903798125.1 Danio choprae
ATATATTATGAATATATTGGCTGTTTATTTTTACTCATAAAGTACATATTCTGCATGAACTTATCCATCTCTAATCCTACCTAAACCTAAATATCATTCATTTTCTTTTCAGCTTAGTCCCTTTACACAGCAGATGCCCTTCTAGCTGCAACCCATCACTGGGAAACATCCATACACACTCATTCACACACATACATTACAGGCAAATTCGCCTATACCGCATGTCTTTGGACTTGTGGGGGAAACCGGAGCACCCGGAGGAAACCCACGCGAACACGGGGGGAACATGCAAACTCCACACAGAAATGCCAACTGACCCAGCCGAGGCTCGAACCAGCAACCTTCTTGCTGTGAGGCGATTGTGCTACCCACTACACGTCGCCCTAAAACTAAATATACCTTTATTATTTATAAGCAGTAAATTAACAGTTTATTGAGGCAAAAGTCATAGTTAATGGGTTGTTAATAGAATTGTATGTCAAAAAAATTGGACCATACTGTATACAGACATGACAAATTAATTACTTATAAATATCTTACTGGTTCTTGCTTGTTTAATTAGTGGCCATTCTCCTGCACATTCCTGAATATGCACGTTTTCCATGTATTATCAGCAATAAAACAATTAAAATGTAAGCACATACAAAGGTTTGCATACTTTGAGATACTGAGATTTAATGTGTATTCCATATAGGAATTTTACAATACACATTACAATAAAGTTTCATTAGTCAACGTTCATGTATTTACTATACCTGAACTAGAATTGAATAATACTTGTACAGCATTTATTAATCAATTCAACATTAACTAATGCGTTATTTAAAAAAACATTGTAACTTTAGTTAACGCACTGTGAGTGAACATGAACTAACAATGAATGACTTTATTTTCATTAAATAACATTAACAAAAATGAATTCATTCTGTAATAAAAGTATTGTTCATTGTTCGATCATGTCAGTAAATACATTTTGGGAAAGTGTTAGCAGTTTTTTTTAAATGCAATATAACCCCAGTTGTCACAGAATAACAATATGTGAATAACTCAATTTTTATGGAAAAGGCAGATAGAACTTTCCATAATTCCAAGGTGACGTTTTGCATAGGACTTTGCTGACTATGGTGACTCAGAGTTAACACCTGGTCTCAGATGACTTTGGAAGCTCCTGCTTCTTAATCCAATGATTTTTTGCAAAGGCACAGGAGAGGTGAAGTATATGTGAGTCTTTTGTGTGGAGGATCTGGAGGCTTTACAAGGGGAATGCAAGGAGAAAACGCTGATCTGACAAGCAATAAAATCAATGTGAGGTCCTGTGTGAAAGGGCATGAAATACTAGTTCATTTAAGACATTTCTCCTGGGATTTCTTTCTGGCGAGATGAAAACAACACTGAATCAACAAGTTCAGATTAAAAAACAACACTGTTATTGACTAAAGCTAAAAGTCACTGTTTTAACCTCAGAAATAAATGCATGTCCATCCATGTTATAAGTTGCATCATAAAAGGTCAAATAAATGGGCTGTTCTTACAAATATTATGGATTAATTGATGTTTTGACATATACAAAAGCCCTTTATCTTACCCGTTCTCCCTTCTCAGTGCAGAACATTGTTTTATCACAAAATCTGCATTCATTTAGTTACTTTTTTATACATAAGCACTTAAAAAGGAATCTGTCTTGAGCTTGTAAAGACAGCAGGAAAAAAAACAACCAGCCTGCAGACCAGAGCAAGTTATCCAGTCCAAGGTTAAATTAGAGGAAAGTCAAATTTGGGATGTCAAAATATGGTTAAAGAACACCAAAACAAGTGTTTTACAGCTTTATTTTTCCTGTGAATTTAGTGTTATTTTTGTGCTTGGCCGGTTTTATTTTTTTTCTGAGCAAAACATTACTCGTATGAATGACTTGATGAATCATACATATATGTCATTCAGTATAACCAATAATAACAAATGTTTTTAAGGATCACAGTTTAGCCCCAATTTATAAACATGTGCAAAAAATTTTAGTTATTACTTTGAATAAACTTGCAGTGTCCTTCAAACAACTAGTTTTTACCTGTTTGTCTGCGCTATATACGTACAGGTCAGAATAAGCATGTTGTTTCATTTTAATGTTAAGATATCAGTAAATGGTGATGGAACATTATTTAATCCTTTCTATATAAAACCACTATTCTAAAATTTATTTGATAAGTCACAAAAATTGTCATCTACACTGTACAAAAAGCTGGCTTTCACACAATCATGAACATAAAACAATTAAGTTGTCCCAAAAAACTCTCAAGAATTGTGTAAATAAGTAGTTTGAATAAACAGCAAGCATAATTTTTTGACTGATTATTATGAATTTCCCAACAGTCACTGGACCGTTGTTATTCAGTCAGGATAATGGTATGCTTTTACTTTTTTTTTTTAGTAGCTGCGCAAATTAATCATACGTTAGTTACTTGAAAGTTAAGATGATTATATATATATTAAATATGTTTTGATCAACTCTGTTAATCATTGAGTGATGGATAGGTATTTTCTTGTCAAATTATAACAGAAAAACCACAACAATGGACTGTTTGACTTGGATTTTATGAGTCGTAATAAGCAGGATACCGTAAATCCTTCATTTTTTTTAAAGTCTAAAATACTATCTTATTATCTTGATATATAGGGCCTCACAGTGGCACAGTGGGTAGCACGTTCGCCTCACAGCAAGAAGGTCGCTGGTTCAAGCCTCGGCTGGGTCAGTTGGCGTTTCTGTGTGGAGTTTGCATGTTCTCCCTGTGTTGGCGTGGGTTTCCTCCGGGTGCTCCGGTTTCCCCCACAAGTCCAAAGACATGCGGTACAGGTGAATTGGGTAAGCTAAATTGTCCGTAGTGTATGAGTGTGAATGGGTGTGTATGGATGTTTCCCAGAGATGGGTTGCAGCTAGAAGGGCGTCCGCTGCGTAAAACATATGCTGGATAAGTTGGCGGTTCATTCCGCTGTGGCAACCCCAGATTAATAAAGGGACTAAGCCGAAATGAAAATGAATGAATGAATGAATATCTTGATATAAAATTTGTAATTTGACTTTTTTTAATGGGTGTAAAACAACACTGGACCCATTTGACTTCTATTGTATGTGGCGAAAAAGAAAATAATTTTTCAAAGAACAAATAAACTATACAGATTTGGAAGAACCGAGGAAGTAAATGATGACAGATTTGCAATTTTGTGTGCACTATCCCTTTAAGCCACACAAAAGCTTAACGCTGGAGCCATAAATGCTTTCTGCAATCTTGGGAAAAAAACATATTAAAGCACACAAAAGATCTTCATTTGCTTGCAAATCACAGCCCAATAACCAGCATCATGGTTAAGAATACGTAACCGCGCATGGATACAGATTATAGGTGTTTTTTGCCTGCACGTGTGCTGGAGCACATCTGTGTTGGAGCGCCGTCCCGCTCAGCGGAGGCCCATCCTGATTGCTCTCATTACCTCAGTGGGGGGCAGAAGGCAAAAAGAAGACAGATCAAGGACAGAAATGCAGCTTTAAAGCTCCCTTTGAACTAAAGCGTTCTCATTTCTGCCCGGCGTCCATTGATAAAGACGCTGAGGAAAGCAACAAAAGCCTGGGAGGAGCAGAAAGGGATGACAGATGAATATCTAGGAAAGCCTAAATTGACAGGTAACTGCAGATTCTGTACCGCAGACACAGAAAAAAAGTGCACAAACAAAGGCTATGGAATCAAAGGATGCATCATAAACAGAGTGTAATGCTATGGTACTAGCCAGGTGAAGCAAACACTGAGGAAATAAAATCCCTGTGTAACTGTTTGATTAATTTTATGTGGATTACTAACGCTTCTCATGGTAATGGTTTTAACAAGCCTGTTTCATTGGCGTGTTTTTGTTTACACTTATTTGGAGGCCTGAGAGAGTGTTGACGTCATTTAGTAATTATGGCGGCGATGATTGTATTTATTTGTGAGAGAAGGTGGAAAACGGGCTGAAAGGGAGCTCTGTTGCGGACGCTGAAAAGAAGCACAGAAAAGGAAGGTGAATGGAGCACTTGTGGCCTGATTTAGTGTTGATCATGAGGCTGAATGATAATGTCAGTGAAGCCTTGTGTAAATTTCACTTCTTGACCATATTCAGAAGTACTTTGGCTGAATTAATTATTTATTTTTGAAAATCTCCTTTTGAAAAAATGAAAAAATCTATGTAAATAAAGGTCTTATGAGGAAGTGTCACATACATTAGAAAAACAGCAAAGTAATCAAATATTTTAATTTAAAATTGGCTAAAACTTATTTATTCAAAAAACACATTTTGGATATCAAATCAACACCGATATTGTGTTTTGTTGTTATATTGTTTAATAAAAATTTTTTGAACAAGACTATTTATTTATTGCATTTATGGAATTTCCTCCTTGACAGTATGCTGAAAGAAATCATTTTTAAGTATTTTAACAAAATAAATTATTAATTAATAATTATAAATATTTCACTCAACAATAAACTAACTCCCATTTTTATATATATAAATACATATTTAAAATACGAATGAAATTGCTCAAAATATCTAAATTTGGGAAGGTAAACAATAATTATCAAATCAATAGTAATATTATATTGTTTTTGTTTTGTTTGAGGATTTTCACATTGGGCAGCACGGTGGCGCAGTGGGTAGCGCTCTCGCCTCACAGCAAGAAGGTCGCTGGTTCGAGCCTCGGCTGGGTCAGTTGGCGTTTCTGTGTGGAGTTTGCATGTTCTCCCCGTGTTTGCGTGGGTTTCCTCCGCGGTGCTCCAGTTTCCCCCACAAGTCCAAAGACATGCAGTACAGGTGAATTGGGGAAGCTAAATTGTCCGTAGTGTGTGAATGAGTGTGTGTAGATGTTTCCCAGTGATGGGTTGCAGCTGGAAGGGCATCCGCTGCATAAAACATGTACTGGATAAGTTGGTGGTTCATTGCGCTGTGGCGACCCCAGATTAATAAAGGGACTAAGCCGAAATGAAAATGACTGAATGAATGAATGATTTTAAAAATTTTTCAGAATCCATTTTTAATGTCCATATATTTTTTGCTGGTCTCTCGATTAATATTAGCTTCTAAATTCATACAAAATTGAAATCTTTAAAGTTTTACTTAAAATATTTTAGTTAATAAATAATAAAAAAAATTAATTAATTTTTTGGTCTTGTTATTCTGTACACGGCAGCACGGTGGCGCAGTGGGTAGCACAATTGCCTCACAGCAAGAAGGTCGCTGGTTCGAGCCCCGGCTGGGTTAGTTGGCATTTCTGTGTGGAGTTTGCATGTTCTCCCCGTGTTTGCGTGGGTTTCCTCCGGGTGCTCCGGTTTCCCCCACAAGTCCAAAGACATGCAGTATGGGTGAATTGGGTAAGTTAAATTGTCTGTAGTGTATGTGTGTGAATGAGATGTATATGGATGTTTCCCAGTGATGGGTTGCAGCTGGAAGGGCATTCGCTCTGTAAAACATATGCTGGATAAGTTGGCGGTTCATACCGCTGTGGTGACCCCAGATTAATAAAGGGACTAAGCTGAAAAGAAAATGTATGAATGAATATTCTGTACACATATCTAAACATTTATCTTTTTGTAAAACATGAACTCACTTAATTTTGTCAGATTTCTTTTCAGTAAATGAATCTTCTGGTTTTACATCTTAAGAAATACTTGATGTAGAATTTTATAAGATTAATGAACTTTGTCAGTTTGTTTGTAAACAAATCTTCAAGATTAGAGAAAGAAAATCTTTCAGGGCATCTACATAATTGTGCTTGGGAAAAAAAATACAGAAATCCTTTTTGGCATGTTCAGATGAAGCTTTACTCCTGACATACTGTCAATGTACCAAACGCATTTCATGTCAGCCCTCCTATAATAAGCATTGATATTACAGATCAAAGTCTGGATGTACAATTGTTCTGGTTGTATAATGAGGGATGTGGCCCAATGCACTCCTGATGGACAAATGCAGGAAATAGGACGTTTCCAATTCATCTCGATAATAGTGTTTATTTTTGACTAAAGTAAGCATAAATTGATTGTCAAGTGTGACACAAGGACAATGGATGGTGTGAGGGAAGATGAAAGAGTCGGAGAGGGAGATAGAGTACAAGGTGAAAACAATAGTGCTTGCTTTTTATTACATTACGGTTGACATAAACTAAGTAGAGAACAAAGCTGTATCCTACAGACAAAGGAGACATTATAAAACATGTTATATCATGTCACTGAAACACTCGCTGAATAGGAAAACCCTTTAAAATTCTGTGAGATGCATGAAAAAGAATGTAGGATTAATTTTTATTTATTTTAATTGTGTTGCTAATGCGCTACTTGCAAGCTCATTTCAGAGCAGCATACTATTTCTGCTGTATAAAGATATTGCGAATATTGCAACAGTATATGCTTGTTCAGTCGTGGCCAAAGGTTTTGAGAATGACACAAATATTAGTTTTCACAAAGCTTGCTGCTAAACTGCTTTTAGATCTTTGTTTTAGTTGTTTCTGTGATGTACTGAAATATAATTACAAGCACTTCATACGTTTCAAAGGCTTTTATCGACAATTACATCACATTTCTGCAAAGAGTCAGTATTTGCAGTGTTGGCCCTTCTTTTTCAGGACCTCTGCAATTCAACTGGGCATGCTCTCAATCAACTTCTGGGCCAAATCCTGACTGATAGCAACCCATTCTTTCATAATCACTTCTTGGAGTTTGTCAAAATTTGTGGATTTTTGTTTGTCCACCCGCCTCTTGAGGATTGACTACAAGTTCTCAATGGGATTACGATCTGGGGAGTTTCCAGGCCATGGACCCAAAATTTCATAGTTTTGGTCCCCGAGCCACTTAGATATCACTTTTGCCTTATGTCAAGGTGCTCCATTGTGCTGGAAAATGCATTGTTCTTCACCAAACTGTTGTTGGATTGTTGGAAGAAGTTGCTGTTGGGGGGTGTTTTGGTACCATTCTTTATTTATGGCTGTGTTTTTGGGCAAAATTGTGAGTGAGCCCACTCCCTTGGATGAGAAGCAACCCCACACATGAATGGTCTCAGAATGCTTTACTGTTGACATGACACAGGACTGATGGTAGCGCTCACCTTTTCTTCTCCGGACAAGCCTTTCTCCAGATGCCCCAAACAATCGGAAAGGGGCTTCATCTGAGAATATGACTTTGCCCCAGTCCTCAGAAGTCCATTCGCCATATTTTTTGCAGAACATCAATCTGCCCCTGATGGGTTTTTTTTGGAGAGAAGTGGCTTCTTTGCTGCCCTTCTTGATACCAGGCCATCTTCCAAATGTCTTCGCCTCACTGTGCGTGCAGATGTGCTCACACCTGCCAGCTGCCATTCCTGAGCAAGCTCTGCACTGGTGGCACTCTGATCCCGCAGCTGAATCCTCTTTAGGAGACAATCCTGGCGCTTGCTGGACTTTCTTGGATGTCCTGAAGCCTTCTTAACAAGAATTGAACCTCTTTCCTTGAAGTTCTTGATGATCCTATAAATGGTTGATTTAGGTGCAATCTTAGTAGCCACAATATCCTTGCCTGTGAAGCCCTTTTTATGCAATGTAATGATGGCTGCACGCGTTTCTATGCAGGTCACCATGGTTAACAATGGAAGAACAATGATTTCAAGCATCACCCTCCTTTTAACATGTCAAGTTTGCCATTCTAACCCAATCAGCCTGACATAATGATCTCCAGCCTTGTGCTCGTCAACATTCTCACCTGAGTTAACAAGACGATTACTGAAGTGATCTCAGCAGGTCCTTTAAAAGAAAGCAATGAAATGCAGTGGAAAGTGTTTTTCAGGATTAAGTTAATTTTCATGGCAGAGAAGCACTATGCAATTCATATATGTAATTCTCAAAACTGTATGTTGTTTTTTTTTTTTTTGTTCAACTGCCTCCCATCCGAATAGCCTAATAAAGTAACAATGGCTTAGTCAATGATGTGTTTGAGGCAGGACTGTTTGTTTAGCTGACCAATTGGAGTGAGCTTGAATTCCTTTCATATAATTTCAATTACCCAACAAGAGTTTTTAACTGTTATTGGTTCAATTCCTTCAGGTGCTCCTTTTGAGAGGTAATATCAAAGATCATCATCCTGATACAGTGATCTTTGACATTATAAATCCTATATTGGTAAAAATTTGTTTTACAAATTAATAATAATAATAATAATAATAATAATGCTATTTGTGGCATTTTCCATATGTAATCATTACTGTACCTTATATCCAGCAAAACATTATTTACAAAAATGTAAAAATGGTACAGATATAAATTGTATTTTTTGCAATGAATATGAGGAGACCGCTTTACATTTATTTTGGTATCGTACTCTGCTACATTATGGTGTGAGGCTCAAAAATGTATTAATGATCATATTCATTCATTCATTCATTCATTCATTTATTCATTCATTTTCCTTCGGCCTTATATATTACCAGTATCAAAGACTCCTTAAACAAGAAAGCCCTACTGTAACGCCCGGAGGGCGGAAGAGAACATGACGAGACGGAGAAGGATGAACATTACAAAAACGGGTTTATTAAACACTTACGGGAAACATACACGGGATGCGGGAAGACAGGACGAGACCCACACGAACCAAAATACCGGACAACAATGGACACAGACGAAAGGGTATATATGGAGGACAGATTGATTACACAGAAGGGATGAACGCAGGTGGAACAGATTAACAATGACGGTGGCGGGAGGACAAAGAAAGCACATGACATAAAGGATGACGCGGACGAACACTGACAGTACCCCCCCCCCTTTTTGAAGGCGCGTCCTCGCGCCTTCAACGGGAAACAACAAAAGAAGGAGGGTAGAAGGGGAGGGTACCAGGGAGGAGTCTGAGGAAGGAGACAGGAAGGGAACCGGAGCAGGAGGACCCAGGACACAGCCAGAAGGACGGTCCCGGGCGGAGTCGAGAAGGGGGGGTCCATGGAGGAGGAGTGGCTGCTGACTCCAGGGGGCCGACCGAGGGAGACGCCGCTGATGGCGGTGGAGCCCAAGGAAGGGACGGAGAGCCGAAGGGCGAAGGTGACGCCGAGGCTTCTGAGGGCCGGGCGAAGCAGGCGGCTCACCTGAGCAAGGCGACGGCAGGGTTCCGGAAGCCCGCGGCGTAGCCAGAGCGACAGAGGACCAAGGCGTAGCTGGAGGGATGGAGGAGCTCAACGCAGCCGGTGGGACGGTGCGATGAGGTGCAGCCGGAAGAGTGGAGTCCAGAGGCGAAGGAAGGGCGACGACTGACCAAGGTGGAGCCGGAGGGACGAGGGAGCCTGGCGGAGCTGGTGGGCGGATGGCCCACGACGAAGACGAGGGAGGAGTGAGCCAACGCGGAGCCCTGGGGTCGAAGGGCCGAGGTGGAGTCCGCAGCTCGGAGGCCGTAGGAGCTGACGCTGGGCGACACCCTCCAGAGGGTGACGCAGACAGGTAGCGCCCACAAGCGAGCTCCATTTCCGGAGCTGGAGCGAGAGCTGGGGGGCTGGCTGACTGCAGCACTGCTGGAGCTGGATGACTGGCTGCAGTTCTGGGGGACCGTGGGAAGCTACTCATGACCCTGGAGCTGAGGCTTTTCCGGAGAAGGAAGATTAAAAAACTGTGTGGGAACAGTTGGTTGCTGCCTAAACGCAGCGGACGGGTATTGCTGCCTAGACGCAGCGGAAGATTAAAATTAAAGCTCCAGAAGCCAATGAGTAGCCTCCCAGTGTCCAGTCGCTGTCCATCTGCATAGGGGGGGTGGGCGGGACTCTCGCTGCTGTCGCGGGTATCCGCCAGGACTCCCCCTCTTGGCGGTGTTGCCGGCTCTCGCACCTGGTCAGACGGGTGATTAAGCTCCTCCATCTGGGCGCAATTCCGCTCTGTCGCTCTAGGGGGCGATGGCTCATTGGCCAGGGGTGGCTCTCCGTCTGCGGTGGGCTCTGGCAAGCGCTCCCTGCAGGTGGACGATGTTGCTTGGCTGGTCACTGGGTCGGGAGTGGCACTGACGAGATCTTCCTTCAGAAAGGCGGTGAGTGGAAATATTTTACTCGCCAGTGTCCACTCCATATTTGCGGCGATGTTGCCCCGAGGACCATCTTCGGGCGATCGTGCTCTGCTAGAGATGGTGGGCGTGCAGAGCACGTCGCCCGGAAAGCTGTTCAAAGTCGCTCGGATATGGTCCTCAGGGCTGCTCTCCCCCTGCTCCAGCAGGCGGTGATGACGAACGGGAAGGTGGGTGGGGACCAGGAAAACACGGAAGGGAGAAAATAAAACACTGAGGGGCAAAAAGACTATAAAAAGAAAATCGGGGGAAAACACGCCGCTATTTTTGGGTCCGGTATTATGTAACGCCCGGAGGGCAGAAGAGAACATGACGAGACGGAGAAGGATGAACATTACAAAAACGGGTTTATTAAACACTTACGGGATGCGGGAAGACAGGACGAGACCCACACGAACCAAAATACCGGACAATGGACACAGACGAAAGGGTATATATGGAGGACAGATTGATTACACAGAAGGGATGAACGCAGGTGGAACAGATTAACAATGACGGTGGCGGGAGAAGGACAAAGAAAGCACATGACATAAACAAAGGATGACGCGGACGAACACTGACACCTACACACTATAAAATTTGTTATTTTTATCATGTATTTAATGACTTTTTATATTTGTACAGTTTATTTGTTTATATGTAAATAAAAAAGGAGACATTGAGCTAGTGGGGCAAAGTAAGGCAGGTTAAAATGAGTCAAAGCGCATAATTTGTCAAAAATAATTATTTACAATTTATAAGTAATTCTGAAAGGATGTCAGTTCTTTAAAGGAATTTACTGTTTACTCTCAAGTGGTTCCAAATCATTTCTTTCTTCTGTTAAACACAAACGTTTCTTTCTTCTGTTGAACACAAAAGAAGACATTTTAAAGAAAGCTGAAAACCTGTAACCATTGACTTCCATATTAGAAAAAACAAATACTACGGAGGTCAGTGGTTACCGGTTTCAAGCTTTCTTCAAAATGTCTTCTTTTGTGTTCAACAGAAGAAAGAAACTCAAACAGGTTTGTGACAAGTGAAGCACGAGCAAGTGACGACAGATTTTTCAGTTTTCTCAGAACTATCGCTTTAGGTTTGCTCAATCCTGCAAAGGTCAAAGGGATTTTGTTTATTGTATAAATAGCATTGTAATAAGCTGGATAATGTCATTTGGCCATTATCGCAAAATAAACTTTATACAAGACCCAGTTTGGGTTTTTTAGCAGTAATGACACTCGAATGTACGTTAACGTAGCTTTTTAAAAACCAAATATATAAATGGACATGAAATGTTGGTTTGAGCTAAAAGTATTTGAATAAGGCATGGAGTGCCATGTAACCTAAAATGTGCACAGCGTTGCCAGGGACAATATAGTTTAGTGGCTATTATTCAAAAATATTTGACAAAATATGTAGCAACTGACCAAACAATCTTGTGTATTTCAGTCTAATAATGGAAAAATACGCAGTGCACAGCTCCTGGAATCACTCTCATGGTCTTCAGGGAGTAAAAGTGTAAACATTAGAAAGCAGTAAGTGTTAGATGAATATAATGGAAACAGGTTTTCGAAGAAAAGTAAATGCTTGATGCTTTGCGTTATATAAAATATTACATTTGCTGTTCAGCTCACAGGTGCACAGGAGGTTTTGGGTTGAAAGGTCAATGCGATGCAGCTGATTGCGTGCTGTGCGTGTGCGTGCATGCGCGTGTGTGTGTGTGTGTGTGTGTGTGTGTGTGTGTGTGTGTGTGTGTGTGTGTGTGTGTGTAAAGCTTCAGAGATCTTCTTGTGTATCAGGGTGAGGTTTAAAAAAAACAATGAAGCTGCAGACACTGACTAATTAGTCGTATTGTTGTCATCTATTTACATTGCAAAGACACTTTGAGTCACGCTTGGGTATATGGAAGTATTATCTGACAAAATGTTTGTTCACTTTATCTCTTAGAAGAAAATGTGTTTAACTTTTTAACGCACAATATTATCTCAATGATGAATTGCAAACTGATGATTTTTTAAGGAAATACTGGTGTTACTTCATGATCTGATGATATGAGGATTTTTAATAAGGGATAGTTCACCAAAAACTGAACATTCTGTCATCGTTTATTTACCCTTTACTTGTCGCTGACCTGTTTGAGTTTCTTTTTTTAACACAAAAGAAATTATTTTGAAAAATCTTGGACACAGGTAACCATTAACATCCATGGTATTTGTTTCAATGGCTACTGTTTTTTAACATTCTTCAAAATATCTTTTTTTGTGTTCAACTGAAAAAGAAACTCAAACAAGTGAAAGGCGAGTACATGATGACAGAATTTTCAGTTTTGGGTGAACTATACTTCTATTGTCTTACAAAGCAAAGTAGGCTGGTAGTCTATAGATGGCATACATTAACAGGATTTTTTTTTTTTTTGGGTACACTGTCCCTTTAATCATTTTATAAAAATTTCTTCCATTATATGGATTGCTCACATAAATGAAAGAGAAAACGTTTGTACCTCCACAAATGTTTTTAGACCAAAATAATAAACAGTATGAAATGGAAATCAAACAATAATGAAAATCATGGCATCGACTATTGTGCAAACCACATATTTTCCAAAAGTGACAGCAATTTGGAAAAAGTAAATGAACTTGAAATGACTTGAAACATGAAATGATCTGTAAGTGAGTTGGTTTTTAGCAAGCACTCAGCTTGTTTAGATTAAAGCAGCACCTCTGTGCCTGTGGCCCTAATTACACCTGCAGTGTTTACAGAGGATGTGATGACTAATGGTCCGAAAAGAAGGTGACTATTAATAATAATAGCTGAACAACAGCTGGTGGTGACAAATAAAAGATGCCCGAACATTCTTTCTACTGAAGCAAGTCATTAAAAAACATAAATTAATTAATTCATTAATTATATGCAATATACAGCAGCCATAGAATAAATATACACTATTTAACACACCTATTTTATTCGCTACACAATGCCAGTTCCTAGTCCTTAATTTTATGTTGCATAGGTTCAATGAGGAATCATCAGAGATTTTGCTTCATATTGTCATCGTGAGATTATTTCACAGATTCTGCAGATTTGTCGGCTGCACATCTATGATACAAATCTGAAATTCCACCAAATCCCAAATGTACTTTAAGATCTGAAGACTGTGGGGGCCATTTGAATTTAGTGAACGCATTGTCATGTTTAAGAAACCAGTTTGAGATTATTTGAGCTTTGTGACATGATGTGTTATCCTGCTGGAAATAGCCATCATACACAGTTGTCATTAAGGGATGCATATGGTCCGCAACACCATGACACAACCACTACAATCCTAAACTGTTGATATAGGCTGAATGGATACATGCTTTCATATTGTTTACACCAAATTCTGACCATACTGTCACAGCCAAGGGCGTAGCGGACATTTTAAAAGTGGGGGGGCGGCTGAATGCAATCCAAAAGTTTACATTCATATAACTATTAATCACCTGTTTTTAAAATGGTCTGTCTCTAAAAGTGAGGGGGACATATCCCCCCGGTTGCTACGCCCCTGGTCACAGCTGACCCTTTTTCTAAACTTTTATTGTCGAAATCTATTGCCATGCCATCAAATCAACAGATAACAACACTGATTTTATGGAATTATCATGCCACATTATTATAACCCAGAAAACATCTCCCTTAATCAATTAACCCCGAAAGAAAACACAATCTTTACATTTCAACAAACAGAGCACTTTCGAAGACAAAAAAAGGGGCGGGGGTGGCAATGTCTTCAGGTTAAGCTCAAGTTAAGTGTCTAGAGCCATCAATGAATCTAAAAAGGGGCACTAAAAGTTCTTAAAGTACCATTGACAGGGACAGACAATTAGTTTTTCTAATTTCATCCAAACAAATGCTTCTTTCATCCATGTATCAAAAGAAGGGTTGCAATATCCCACCATTTTTTTTTATGTTTAAAAGACATTTGATAAATGTCTAAACATATATCTATTGGCTAAAACAATGTTAAATTGGGACTTTCAGTGCAAATCTAATAGAAGTCTAACAAAAGTCCAAAGATAGACTAGTCGTCAAATATACAGCTTAGACAGACTTCCCATGTGTAGTCATTCATTCATGTCTAGTTGATGACTAGCCTATTTTTTGGACTATCATGGGTCATCTAGACCTCTTTTAAACATCTAAAAAATGCTTGCTAGGTTGTTTCCACTTCAATAGAATGAGACGTTCTGCTAGTAAATAGGCTAACAATTTTGGACTGTTACTAAAGGGTTAGCATCAACTTCCAATCCCAAAATTGCCAAAAGTGGATTTGTATCAAGATCTACGGCAAAGGTGTTTTTCAATGTATATAAACATATAAATGAGATCATCAGCTGATGATTGCTTGTACATGGTTCACTGACAGAGGGGTATATTTGAGCAAGTTTAGCATTGGTATAGTAAACCTCTATTGCCTATTTTAATAAACCCTTTTAAATTGCACCCTCGGTTTTGTGTTTTTAGCTGTCGGGAGTGGCTTTGGTGTGCTCATCTGCTGCTGCAACTCATCTGCTTCAAGGTTTGATGTGTTGTGTGTTCAGAGATGCTCTTCTGTAGACCTCAGTTGTAATGATTAGTTATTTGAGCTATAGTGTTCCCTTTCTATAAACTCAAACCAGTCTGCTAAATCTCCACTGACCTCTGTCATTTTGTTTTTTTGGACCATTCTCTGTATACCTTAGAAAGGGTTGTGTCCCAGTAGATGAGCAGTTACGCTAACGCTAGCCCCAAGAAGAAATGTCAATCAAACTATTTCTTTTTATTTCATACAGTATGCCCACCATGATTCTGTTGGTTTCTTAGTTTGTCCAAGTCCTAATACACAAGATAAGAGAACACAGTAACACAGAGGATCATTTTACATAATTAGTTTTAGCAAATTGCAGGACTACAAACAATGTGGCCCTATACTGTACATAGTTCATTGTATCTTTTCAAGATGTAAAGGCAATATCAAATGTCATTGTTGCATATATTGGTATTGTGCAGCATTATAAACCATTGAGGAGATGGACGACAGGTCATTAGTGTTTAATGATCTCGAGTGTATTAAATGCACGTCAATAATGGAGAGTAAGACAGGAAAGACTTCACAAAGCCTTGCTGCTTTTGTGTCAGGGATTCATTATCTTAGAAGGATTAAGGAGCTTTCCCTATCATATTCTCTTTAAATTGAAACTGGATGGTGATCTGATTATCCTAAATTATTCTTCCCTGTCTTATATTATCGTAGGACTTCCTCGGCAAAACGACCCGTAAATTCTTTCATATGTAAACAAAGATCTATTTTTGCCATTTAAGGCAGTTATTTATATGGAACCTAATAATCATTTTGGCTTTCCTCAGATGACCCTAGACAAAGTAGGAAATGAGAATTTAATTGATTAGTTTAATGCTCTGCAGATCCTGTTGTTGTCACTGGTTTGGTGCTTTCTCGTTAAAGTGCACCTGTTATGCTTTTATAGATGTTCCTAATTTTGTTTAGAGGTTTTCCACACTAGTATTACTTCAATCCAAGGTCAGAAAACATTTTAATCTTCTAATAATATGCATTGAAGAATAAACAGTGTCTTAAATGGTTCATTCAATGATCCGGTCTCTGTAAACCTCTCCTTTCTGATTGTCTACTCTCTGATTGGAGTTTTTTGGGATTATTCCTTCAGATCAGTAACAGTGTTGTCAGTTTAACTGTATCAATGCCAAGTCCTTTAGAATCCTTTAGAAGCTTCCACAGCACAGAAAACTGTCTGTTAATAACACAAACAAAAGTTTCCAGGGCTCATCTACAACTGCACTTTTTATGGGTTTTCAAGAGTTCACACTTAGATATTGCTTGATAATAATTGCAGGTTTGGCATGCTGTCCCGGGAGAGAACCCTGAGCTCGGAGATAATTGAGCCCAGGGCTCCCGCCTGGTAAATAAGCATATAAGGGGGTACGAGATCAGATAGTTCTCGAGAGCTCCCCCTGGTAGATAAGCATATAAGGGGTACGAGATCAGATAGTTCTCTAGAGCTCCCCTTGGTAAAGGAGGAAAAGGAGGAGATGGGGTAGATGGGGGGTTTCTTCGAAAATGAAGATAAGAGAGTAGTTTTTTGACAGGCTACTTATAGGGAGTTTGTATTAATCTGATTGGCTTACTAGTGATTACTGATGGGAGACCGGCTGCGATCAATCATATCACGTGCTCCTCTCGAAATTAGTTTGTGAAACTTCACTAAGTGTGCAGCAAATGAAGATTGTTGACTAGCATTACCCTAATTTGTTACAAACCCAGATTTGTTTGTTTAGGAAGTAAGGCTAGAACTATTGATGTCTTATTTCAGGAAGTTTAAATGGTGAAAATTTTCTGACTTTCTACAATTGCAAAAGCACTGTAAAAAAGTTAACTTAAAATTGTAAGGCAAGTTGCTGCACTTTGAGTTGACTCAACTGAGTTCAACACTATTTAAGTCAACTAAAAAAGCTCTGCAGCAAGTTGCCTTACAGTTTTAATTTGAGTCAACTTGTTTTTTCACAGTGTATACATTACACATTACATGACAGATAAAGTCTGAAGAACACAAAGTAAACGCAAAGCCTCCTATATTAAAACATTAAATGTTAAACATCTTTAAAATCCCTTGTGCCTTGTTACCACTGAGTGTTGTGGTAAAGTTTAGTATATTAATTAAGTTTGGGTCACTGATCACCCTGCCATCAGTACCTTTACTTACTCGGTGTGGTGTAAATTTGTAGAGAAGAAAGGTGTGTGGGCTGTTCACATCATATCTTTTTGCACACTCCATTTTTTTCAAATGTTGATGTGCTGGAAACAATAAGAGTACAATAGAGAGAGGAAGCAGCGACCCTCACACTTTCTACACGTTTAGATGCAAGATATGAATGGCTAACAATGGTGGACATGATACAGCAGATCTCATTCTTCCTTATTGGCATGTAACCATTACATGCCATTACATACATGTTATTACGGTTTCGGCTGTTTATTTAAAAATGCTGCTTCCTGTGTTGTCGTTCTGACCCTTGACCTTTTGCATGCACAATTGATGATTCTACTGTTAACCAATAATGTTTTGGTACTGTACTGTTGTGCAAGGTATTGTTACAAAAGTGTCCCAAAAAGTGGATTGTTGTCCTATTTTGGTACTTCTACTTTACTGTACCAGAATGTATTGCTTAAAAAGAACAGCCCATTAGTGTGGATTAAAGACAATACATTTTTGTGTGTGTGCGGTTCTTACTAAACAGCTACTGTTTGTCCCTATTGGAATATGCCATTCCATCTTTGAGGACATAAAGACATTTCCAATAAACATTGGACAAAAACAAAAAGTTGGCTGCAGCTGTAATACAAATGCTCACTCCATGTTAGTTAGAAAAGACCCGTTGAGGATGTGTGTGTACAAACAAAAGTTTTAGGCTGACAGGAGAAAATGAGCTGACTTAAAACAGCACCGCTTTCAGGACCATCAGGAACATGGAAAAGCAATGCTCACACACTGGTTCAGTGCCATTATTCATTTGAGAAAGCAAGCCTTAATGACTTTTGTTGTATAAAGAACCCAGTCACACCAGAGTCAAAGTAAAGATAGCTTTATGAAAAGCAAAAGTGCCTGGCGTAAACAACTGATTATAACCATAGCAACTGTACGTAGTTGAGTGGCAGATGATGTCGACGAGGTGCTAGAACTTATGTTGGGTTGGTTGTGTGCTCTTCTAAAGTATAGTCCAGTGGCGCAACGACACAATAGAGAGACATATGTTTATTTGTAATGCTAGTATAGTGTTGACGGTAAGAAATATTTCTTATTATCAGTAGCAGGTTTTGCTGCTTAATATTTTTGTGGAAACACTACAGTTTATACATTTTATACAGAGGAATTTCAGGTAAATGCAGTTCTTTGAATTTAAAGTGTTGAATTATCTCTTAAGTATCATAATTGTCACATTTTTTATGTAGCAAAAGCTGTTTGCAACAGTAATGATAGTAAGAAAAATAATTAATAATTGAGCACCGAAGGTAATTGATAGTCAGCATTCTGAAATTGACATCATAAATGGATATTAAATATTTGCTATATAATATATTAAATATTAAAATATGTTAAAGAGTTATTTTAAATTGCTATATAATTTTTCAATTCTACTTGTTTTATAATTTTTCAATATTTATCAATTGCATCATTGTTCAAAAACTATAAATTAGTTAATTTTATAATCTGTTTGACTTATATATTATATATTCTTGGGAATAAAGGTACAAAAACTGTCAACAATGTTAACATTTTTTTTTGCTTCTTGTTTTTTTTCTTGATTTTAGCGTTTTAAACAAGAATTAAGGCTTTGTCTGTATTTTTATATGTTTTGGACGGTTGTTCTTATGCTCTTCCAACCAAGTTTCAGTCAGGCATTTCCCAACCTCTTTGCTCCTGGTTAACCCATAATTCATTTTGAAAGGAATCGGCAAAACAAACAATGCATCATACACTGTGATAAAGCCTAGTTTGATGGTTTGTTGGGTTGGATTGCTTTCCTACCATAAGCAAACCCCTCCAGAGTTTGTTTTCTTGTGGAACAAGACCATGGAACAAGGACTACGGGAGTCATCTGTCATCTCTGAAAAGATCAATTTCGGTTCGCTTCCCAACAACTGGTGTGGTTTGACTGAAATATGAATGTAATGTGACTTAATCATTTTCTTTTCTGATCCAGATGAAAACAACCAAGAGATTTTACTTTAAAAAAAAATACATTTATATATATTTTGATTTTTAGTTTAGTTTAAATGAACTATAATAATCCTGGTCAGTACAAAGTACGCATGGGAAATTGGTGCTCAGTCTTTGCCAGAGAAGCTTTTCAGTCTATGTGGAACAGATTTATCAACCAGATAAACTCCCACAAATGTCCTACAGATGACCTGGCATGCATTTCTCAAACGAATCATGAGCTAATTTAATCACACTGGTTCTATGGTCTGCTTAGGGTTACGATGCTTTTGAAGAAATGGAGCCCTTAACAATATATCTGTGAAACAAAAAGCTAATTAATTACTTAATTATTTATACAATAATGTAATTTAAATAATAGAATTTTCTTCTAGTATTAAAAATATATCTAAATACGTTTCACATCATAAAATAGACATAATATACATGGTTACACATATCAAAGTTTACCCTGTTTTAATAATTACATTACTTTGGCATATTATTTGGAAGCCCCAGAAATTTTGGACTGATGGTGACATGGTTATAACTTCAAACCCTGTCGTAGTCATATACTTTCAAAGACTTTTGATAAGAAGAATGTAAGCAAAACTAATCAGACTTGTGTTTTCTGGTGGATTTTCCCAAAAATCTGTTTCATCAAAACCTTTTTAGAAACGGTCCACTAAGGGGGAAACGGGACGATGAACATCAGAGAGAAAGGAGAGAGGGCTTTGTGCATGTTCTACATTCGCTTGTTCCTTGCCTTAAATCCATTCATAAAAATTTCTATAAATGCCCTTAGTCACAGTCTAGACAGGTCTTTGGCAGTCGTGATGAGGGAGGCAGTATTGCTAAAAGTAAAGCATAGAATACAACTGTTCTTTGACAGAAAGCGACGGCTTTAGGTTTATACTTTTAAAACGTTTTTCTTTAAAACCTGCTTTATAGAAACTTGACATGGAACAGGTTTGAAAAGCACACAGCTGATGCTATTCAAGAGCTCACAGGAAAGAGTTGTAAAGTGAAAATAAAAGTAAATTGCAAGTAAACGTGCCTACTGAGAATACTTTTTTATACCCAATTATTGAGGTTGGATTGACTCGCTACATACTGGCTTAGATTAAATTGGCTAAATACCACAAAGGCAGCAAAAACAGTTATTAGATCATACATCAATCCTGATAATATGTGGGAAGCTCAAATGATGGCGAATAAAACACTCCTGAACTCGGAGCCTGAAATCAATGAAGAAAAGCAGCTGGAAATGAGCTGGAAAGTAAGAATGTAGTGATAGTGCCATATAAATAAGTGATGGTTTTCATGCTGTGCTGGTAAATCAAATGGAAAAGCATGGATAATTGACAGAGTTAAGAAAATGCTTAAAAGGTCAAAGAAAATAAAGGCATTGTAAATCAGCAGGTCATAATAGAATAAGTGTCTTATAAGCAGCTTGTATTTCCTAATTACATTGGGGCTACATTTGGAAATCAGAGATAGCCTGAACAGAAGGTATTTAAAGTACTAAAGCTCAGACCTCTAAGATATTTTCATGCAGATCCCTTGACATTCATTTCTGAGTCATACTAGCTTGTCCCAAATGTGATGTGTTTTCATCTTTATTCCGATATCGAATCATTACATTTATCATTAAACGTGAACAAAACAGAGAGAAAGATAATGATCTGCAGAGATTCTTTTCCAGGAAAATCTATTAATATCCTGTGTCCGTGTGAATCAGCATTCTGTAGGTAAACCAGTAAACAGCAATAATCCAAAATGCTTTACTGCCTCAATAACTGAATAGCTTACAATTATAAAGGGGTCAGTCAATTGCAAGTTGTATCAGGGCATTATAAAGCAAAATATCTAGCAATGTTTGTATGATCCCAAATTCCTGGGCAGTGAGGTTACGCAACATGACCAAGATTAAAAAAAGAAACGTCCACACATAAAAATGGCTAGTCAAAAGACTGACCTCATCTTCATTGAAATACTGTGGCATGAATCCAATGCAGATATCTATGTGGAATGACTCATTGTGTATGGAGGGATGGATCAAAAAAGTGTAATTTACTCATATTGATTAAACTTAAAGATTAATGAATGCTGGGTTAAAAATTTTAATGAAACCAAATGGTAGGGTAGCCCATAATTATCCCAAAACTGTGTTGAAACTACCCTACATTTAATAGAGTGTCATTGGCTGACAAATGCTCAGTCCTGTTCCTGGGATTATAAAAGCTCCAACACTTTTGCCTGTATGTATCTATTACTGCAGCCGCGAGTAGTTTGGGTTAAGTCTGGAAGGGTGAACTATCTCTGTAAGACCTTGATTAGCTGAGTACGGTCTGTTTAATCAAGGTTGGAACTAATGGTTCAAGTTTGGATAGACAGATCATATATCTGAGCTGAAGGCATGTGAAGACTCATAATTATGAGTATCTGAGTTTCTGATGAGCAGCAGCTTTTCTAAAATGCAAAAGTTTAAAATGGGGTTTTAAAGAGCAAGCTACAAAAACTTAATTAAAAACAAATGTTCATTCAAGTGGATGCATATTACGTGCGTGCGTGTGTGTGAGTGTTTGGCAAAACTATTGGCCTGGCAGGCTCAATACCGTTTTTTTAAAAATAGTTTTATTGGTTTGTGTGAACATAGAGCATCTGTAACATCTGTATACTAGCATTCTCAAAAATATAAAGGAAATTAGGCCTAGAACATATTCACAAACTCATAATTAATCTCTTAATCTGCTTAACACTTGATTAATAGTCTGCATATTGCATTAAGCCTCACCTTCAGCACAAACTATAAAATTATGATTTGGAATTAGAAATAAAGGCGTGGGATGAGATTAGAACAAATAGACCAGAAACCTGACAGGTAATTGAATAATTAGAAAAATCATAATGCACACCCAGGAGGTGACTCAGCCGTGATACAAGTTGACGTCCTGCAAATGACAGACCACCCAACAAATTAACAAATGCATTATTCAACAGTGGATGATTTCCAAAACCATCTCCCTTTTTTGATATTAACAGCTTTTAACAACTCACTCCTTTACACTCCCGTTGAATACTTGATATGCAGGACTACAGGATATTTAACCACAACATTACACAGTTCTTGACATGTCTATTAGTTCAGAGACTTGCATAATCTACTACAAATAACGTTCTGCATATTTTCCCCAGCTGCTGTATTTTGTTAGCGATTGCAAAGGCTGTTGTACGGCAGTGTGAAATGGCTGGGTTTTTTGACTCATGTCATTGGAAATTATAGTTCCATTTAGGATCCTTAATATTATTTTATAAGATTTGACTTCGTCCCTTGGGTTTCCCACTCAGAACAGCGGGCTATTTTTCCACACAGAAAGACCCAGCTGCAAACAATCTACAAATTTGATGTCAGTGACTCTGTCATCTTGTCAGATCATTTGGAAAAGAGCACATGCGGTTTTGTGGCAGAGAATCAATTTGAACAGACTTTATTGGTTATGCGGTATGTTGTTTTCACAAAGATACGATTATCTAAGATTTGTTGCCCTCTAGTGCCCAGACTCACGCTTGATACATCAATCCTTTAGTCAGCATGCTGGCCTGTAGCGGTTTGTGCAGGAAAACCATATTTCTCAAATAATATTCAAACATTATTTCTTGGTTCAAAATCACACGGAACGTTGGGCTACGGTCCCAAAAAAAGGGGTAATTCTTCAATTGGAGAGTTGATGTTTTCTTGTCAGCATGTTCACTTGGATTGTTTGCTTTAAAGGGACTGTATTAAGTGTACTGCCAAACTCTCCTAGCTCCTGAAAGCCTCGACGCAACACAGTTTTACAGCTCTGTGGTAAAGTTCTACAACCCTGTCTGAATATGCAGAATAATAACAGAATAGGAAGCTAGAATTCAGTTTAGATGTTTTGAAGAATGAAACCTGTACCCATTGATTGACTGTAGCCATTGACTTTCATAGTAGGAAGAAATGATGTTTAAATAAATGAACTCAAACAGATTTGGAATAAGTGGAAGATCAGTAAAAGAAAACATTTTCATTTTTACTACAAACCAGTGGGTACATCCAATTGAAGTGTACATCCAATCCACTTTTACAAGACCACAGGAGATGATTTGTGAACTAGCACAGGGGTCAGATTCCAAAGTAAACATCCATTCATTTCATGGACATTGATGAACCTCTATAGACAGATATATATATAAATCCGTTTCTTATGGCATAATCTTGAAATTGATCATTTTTCTATAGACACAACCAACAACTTTATATTTATATATTTTTTTCATTCAAAATGAAATGCTTCAGCAGATTGATTATATATTATTTTCAAATCAAAATGTGTAATGTTGTGATTCACCTCGTGACTCATTGGTTTGGTTCATGACTTTCTTAAAATCCAAATGGGGAAAAATAGGTGACACGACAGTAACAACATTGTGGATATAATAGTCACCTACATTTTATTCATACTATATAGAACAAACATCTCAACCAAGCCAACTGTACTGGCTTGATCAGAGTTTGGCAAGTGTAAAACAAAAACGTACAAAAATGCATATTGAGGGATGTCGACATGACAACGAACAAGGTATTTTAAAGAGGGCAACCATTTTATTCATGTTTCTGGATTACAATATTGACTATCATTCAGGATTTGTTAATGAGTCTATTTGATGAACCTTTACAGCTTTTGCCAAGCTGCTTTGGAATAATAATTAGGGGGAAGTGCATGTTTACCATAAACTGTCGGGTCACCAGTTATTTTTTAGAATACCTTTTGTGTTCAACAGAAGATAGAAACTTATTTGATGAGTCTGATGATTAAATATTATGTCTAAATTAATCTGAATTAATACATTTTCAAAACTATATTTAAAGAGAACATACATTCAATATAGATTTAGTTTAGCCAAACTCTCTTATGTTTCAGCAATCAGCTTTCTGTAGTAAAAATGATGAATATAAACATTGGACTGTTTAGGGCTTTGGAGTCAAAAGGTTGAGAAACACTTCTTTACAGTGTACTTATGTTGATTAAAACTGTATAACTACATTACCTTACATGTTTGATAGGAAATGTGCTTATTTAACTCAATAAGATAAGAGAACTAGCATATAAAAAGAAAAGATTCAAACTAACTAAAGTATGATATGAAGTCCCTTTAAACAGGAGGACACAAAAATAATTAGATAAATAAACAGTTGCTTTGTTCGTCAAGTTCATTACAGTAAACAAAAACGATGAACCCAAAATAGTATAGCTTTATAACAATGGATAATTTGTGTAAGGAAGTTGTGCAAGCAGAAACAGAATCCTGACGGAAGACCCTCATCATAAATACTGCATTCCCAAAGCTTTAAAATAATATAACCATTAAGACACAATATGATAACTCAAAAAACACAGCAGTTCCCATGAAAAGGGAACTATAAGCCCGAAAAACACTACAAACACACAATGCTGAAGTATGTTGCATTTCAAATAAATCTAGAATCATAGAATCAGGTTCACATGAGACCATCTCCACCACAAGACTGCTAGATCCAGGAATGAATCTCATGTAAAAGCAACGTTATCGAGTCATAAATTGAAGTGCAGGTGTCCTTAAGAAGTTGATGCATCTGAAAGTAAAATTATATATATTATAGCATTGACAAAACAGCTATGTGCATGTGATTATCTGCAAGCATGTTTCCGAGAAAGTTGAGGAAAAAAAAAATTAACAGCTCTAGCAAACAGGAAACTGCATTTACAGTAAAACATGTTACTCTTGCTCGTGAATGGCAAAAACGATGATGTGTAAGAAGTGCTCAGTACCAATCAAGTGGAGAGATTGGGTTTAGATCTCCTTGGTGAGGGGACCACCGCTCTGAATGATCCTCATGATGGACTGAACCACTTCTGATGTAGTGCCCTGCCCTCCAATGTCAACTGTGTGCAACTGCAATAGGACACATTACATTAGCGAAATAAATAAATAAATAAATACTGACGTTAAAAAAAATACTAAAGATATGTGGAACTAAGAACCTCGATATTTCGATAATTCAGCAATGCTCTTACAGCAAAATCACATTTCATAAAAAGTCATTCATAAAAATGATGTGAAAAGTGCTACATAAATGTGAATTTAGCAATGTTCAGAAAGCAAAATGTAATATTTGTGCAATAAAAAAAAAAAAGTAAAACGTAAATAAATCTACTTAAATAGACACTGTAATAAAACCTATTGTTTTGGAGTAAATTATTAAGTAAATCTATTTTGCAGATCTCAGGTTTGGGTTTAGTAAGATTGTTTTCAAACATATTTTTGCTGAATAAGTGACAGAAGACATTTCTGATGTTTTATTTTACTTAAATATATCTTGGTTTTCAACAAACATATTTATCAGCACAGTAATTGCCAACATTAAAAAGAAATGTTTCTTGAGGAGCAAATCATCAGATTGGAATTATACGTGAAAAGCTAGAGTATGATGAAGATTCAGATTTTTTTTCACAATAATAAATGACATTTTAAAACATAATAAAATGAAAAACAAATATTTTGAACTATAAAAATATTTCACAATCTATATAGATGTTTACGGTATTTTTGAATTTAAAAAAAAAATTCTTGAAATTGTCTTGAAATGAACTTTCAGAAGTCACTTTTTTGTTGTTTTTTTAACAAACTTTTAAACAGATGTGTTAGTTTTTCATAACGTATGTTCACATTTTTTTATGTAAATAATATCTGGGGTGGCTTGATAGGCAGGTAATTAGACATTACGGCATCACTGTCAATAAAATTAACTCTGATGTTAAACCTGTCATACAAGAAGCACTAGACCAACCCTAAAATGTGTAAAACATCTTGTGTGAACGCAAGAGAAAGTATGTGACTGACCCTGGTTTCATTCATGGTAGTGAGAATTGCACTTCGGATCATGTTGGCATAGTCATGAAGCCTAAAGAAGAAAAGATGACATATATATATATATATATCTATCAGTGCATATTTAGCTAATTTTTTAGAGCAGAGAAATTCTGTCTGTTTAGTGTTCATCAGATAAAAGCTGACAAAAAACTAGCAAGGAAAAAATAAGTGAAAAACATCATAAGTCATAACAACATTTATGAATCATAACAACATTTATGAAAAAACAAAAAAAACATTCAGCACTTACTTGAGATGATCTAACATGAGGCAGCTGGCAAGCAGCATGGCAGTGGGGTTGGCGATGTTCCTGTTGGCAATGCTCTTTCCTGTATTCCTGGTGGCCTGTTAGAGCCAATTTAATGCCAGTCAGTCATTTAAATATACAGTATAGAGCACATAATGACTTTAAAACAACCATAATGTTAATAATGCTGATACAATTCATTGGGTTTATTTCCTCAAGAAGTCTAAACATTGTAAATAAGTAGCCATAATAGCTGGCTGCTATATTTATCCAAAATGGTAGTTTAGGAAAATTATTTTGAATTTACTCTCCCTCAAACGATTCCAAACCTTTAGGAGTTTATCTTGTCTATTGAATGGCTACTGAAATATAAAAATACTTTCCAAAATATGATCTTCTGTGTTCAACAGAAGAAAGAAACGCAAACAGGTTTAGAACAAGTTAATAAAGAACGAAAGAACTTAAAAAAAAAAGTATAAATAACTTGCACCAATCGCCTCTGGGGTTTTTTTGTTTTTGTTTTTTTCAGACAAACCGTTTCAAACACAGCGTAGTCTCGGCCATAGTTGGCACCAGGTACTAAACCAGGTCCACCAACCAGCCCGGCACACACATTGCTGACCACATTGCCATACAGATTGGGCATAACCATGACATCAAACTGGTAAGGCTTAGAAACAAGCTGAAACAAAAACATAAAATCACAATAAATACACTGCTGCACTTTATTACATACATACATACATACATACATATATATATATTTATTTTTTTATGTGCACTTTACCTGCATTGTGGTGTTGTCTACAATCATATTTTCAAACTCAATGTCTGGATATCCAGAGGCCACTTCTTTACAGCACTGCAAGAACAGCCCATCCCCCAGTTTCCTGGTAAGAGGAGCACGAGAACCCATTATGAGACCAGTGACATTCTTGACTGTGACACAATTAATAGTAAAGATGTCAAGCAGTAGCACAACTAACATGATGTTAGCCTTGTGGACAGCTGTGACCCTACGGCGGCCTTTCTCTCGGGCCAGTTTGAAGGCATAGTCAGCGATGCGGAGGGAGTTGTTCCGTGTGATGATTTTCAGACACTCTACAACTCCTGACGCACTCTGAAACACACAGGACTTTAGCATTATTTACAGATCAAAATAGAGAAATAAAAATATTTTACACGTCATTAAAGGACATAGAAAGTTTGGGAGTGAATTCAAGGTGCCATTCATAAATTGTATATATAAACAGCTAATTAAATATAAATCAATTTCAATGTCAATTACTTGAATAATATAATGATTAATATATAAAAATATAATGATTTAAATGATTTTGACAGTAAGAAATTACATTAACACTTTACTGGCTGGCCTCCTTTACATGATATATTAAAATAGAAGGATAACATTGCAATATTTGAATTTTAAAAATTTGAATTTTTTTTTACAATATTTTTCTAAATTGTTACACTAATTTAAGGTGCGTCTTTTAAGCAGTCTAAGTAATAATAGTGTACTTACAATAACTGTAAACTAAATACTAAATTGTATGTTATTATGCATAATTTACTGTTATTACTGTAGTAAATACATGTAGCTAGGACACTAAAATAATTAAGCTTTACATTTATGAATTAGAAGAATTTGACTAACCCCAAACTTTTCAATAGAAAATAATTTTTGGTTGCCATGAATATGTCCAATAGAATAATACTTTTTAAAGTCTTTGTTAATAAACTCACGTATATATACATCTTGACACAGAGAAATGTGGAGCTGTGTGAGAGGGTGTGTTAAACTCCTGACCTCGTGCTCTAGACTGCTGTACTCGCCCTCTGTGTTCTCTCTGATGATGATGATGTCGATGTTTTTGTGGCGCGTCTGGACTCCAGGAAGTGATTGGCAGTGCATCATATTGGCATACAGATCCAGACTCGTGCTGAGAGAGAGAGAGAGAGAGAGAGAGAGAGAGAGAGAGAGAGAGAGAGAGGGAGAAAGAAAAGGGAAGGGGGGGGGGGGGAGAATGAACTAAAGTGAATCAGTCTAGACACACATTCATAGGCAGGGGGCCAAATCTAAGGCACTACGACACCAGTTATTAAACTCAAACTGAGGGGCTCAACAACCTTTACATACAGCAGCATAAACATCTGATAGGAAGTGTTATAAATAGATTGTTTGTCTAAATATTCGTCTTCCTGCCTTACCGTAGAAGATTGTTTCTTGACTTGTGGTTAGGAGGCATTGTGTGGTTGGTCTCGATGTTACCTATGAAAAAAAAAAAAGATAAATGATTATATAGCTTCTCAAAAAACTCATTAAAAGTGCAAGGGAGTACATTGATTCAATATATTAAATCTGTTCTCTCTTCAAAGTAGGTATGTGGCTTAGGTATAAAGAACAATTCTCCAGAAAGAGTTTTATATGATCATAAATTTTTTTATTTGCTCATTTTAAGCCCAGAAATTACCCCTTGTTTGAAAAGCTTAGTTATGACCATATTTGGAACTGTCGTAAATATTAATGAGCTCTGCTCTGTCTGATACTCACTCATGGGATGTACTTTAAAATGCACACATAAAAAATAAGCATACTTCAAACAAAAATATTTTAACAAATTGAATAGATTCCTTGTTAAATAACAATCTTTTATATAAAATCAGTGTCAGGAATTAATATCAATCTTCACACAAACAGATTAATTTTTTCAGAGTAAAAAAAATAACAGTAAGAGCTGAGTAATATAACAAGATTCATAAACACTTATATTCAGCAGTCTACATGTGTTTGTTGCCCCATTACAAACATACACGGCAAATTTCATAATATACATGTTAAACTAACAAATAAAAAGTTTAAACAAGCCTTATGTCTCTTTAGAGGACCCTGAATAAATTATTAATCTGTCTCTCCTGAATTTTGCTTTCTGACAATGAGCTGCGATGAGATAATCCATGACTGGTTCCATTACCCGAGAGCTCAATAATGCCAGTCTCACTTACAAAATATGATTTCAACATACCTAATAAGTACAATACAAGCTTGGTCAAACTTAAAAAGTTAAAACTTAAAAATAAAAGGAAAATTAATCATTGTTGTAATCTCATTTGGACAACATTGGCCAATCAAATGCTCCCTGATGCGTGCATATTAATGATTTACATGAGAATGGTGTTTGAGGTGCTGTATGTCATTTCCATGTACTAAACTGGCATACCCAGATTTTCATTCAATGGTACCTTTAATAATAAAGGAATTAATAAAGGAATGAATATAGTTATGTCAGTTATCAGCTGGATATACAGACCCTTAAGAGCAACTCCATTGCGCCGAATAGCCATGATTGCATTGCTGATGTCTTCCTCACTGGTTGATGAAGAATTTACATGAACAACTTCAAAGTCCACAGGAACACAGCTGAACCTATCATTTTACAGGAAATTCTTAGCATGGAGTCATATTTATCAGATACCGTTTATATTTGTGGAAAGTATTGATTTTGACCAACCTGAAGAGCTCTCGCACATGGTTGAGCAGCTCTGGTCCAATCCCATCTCCAGGAATCAGTGTTACAGTATGTCGGCCTCCATATTTAGCAGGAGGAGGCTGCAAACAGACATAACGAATGAACGTTCTGTGGCTGTAATACACATACAAAACTAAGTCATTTGATTTTGTTTTACTGCTTACTTTTATGTTGCTTTATACTTACTATGATTTGTCCCTTCAGATAGAGCAGGATCAGACATAACAAATAATAAAAAAAATGAATACATTAGTTAATTAAATGAAATTAGGGATTGTTTATATATTTTATTTTTGTTCCAGTCAGTACAATAAAATATACATTACAGACAGATAGATAGATAGACAGACAGACAGATGTACAGAGTCAACAGACGGATGAATAGACAGACAGCTTGATAAAAAAATAATAACCCACAGAATATGTAGGTTTCCCTCTTTGACTGATGACTCCAGCTCCAAAGACCTACAAAAACAAACAGATTAGGACCTGTTAGAGTACCCTCACATAATGACTGCGTTTCAAATGCTAGTAAACTGCCTACATAAGACAACATCTGATGACTACAATGGCAAAAATGCTGTCTGGGTTGGCAGGTCACTAGGGTTCTTAATCACTGCCAATCATTAAATTAATTAATTATTATGTTGGGTCAAACGCAGTAATTAAACGTCAGACTAAAATTATACACGTGAATAGTTAACAAGTATGCGAATTAACGATTGCAAAGAAATATGTGCATGATGCAGACTTGCACACAAACTGCTGTTCAGCAAGCGAACACTGACCTTGTCTTAGTAAAATGTCACGCTAATTTGTTGCACGGATTTCCCAATTATGTATTGAACAAGATATCTGTAGTTATGTTATGTAAATATAAACGCCGTACCTTTGCTGTATTTCCAAACTGCCTTCCCAACATTGGTTTTAAAGCTTTAGTAAGAGTGGCCATCATGACAGTATGCGTATGTGCTATGTTCCGGATTGAACAACCAACGATGAAGGGTTCCGGGCTGCTTTTTAAAATTCAACTAATTTTTTTTTAATAAATCTGTAAAAGTACACAAACCAACGATCAAATCAAACCATAATGATTTGTTATTGTAACGTTACATTTAAATATGTCTCTACAAAGTCTTAAACCTACGTGTATGAAATAATGTCTAATACGACACGTCTACTTTATTTGCGGAATCAGTTTATGTATATACACAAATTTATTTTTCATGGCGTACGTTTAATTTACATGTAAAATAAATAAACACTGGAGCCTCAGATATGTTTGCATATCTATATCGTGTGCACGCAAGAACCACGTGTCCAACTTTTGCGCTCTAAACCGGAAGCTTGTTCTCGGGATTGGTGTATTGGCAACATATGAACGCTTCCCAGAGGACGGACAACTAACACGGATATTTTGTAGCTGCTTTATTGTGTTTTCGAAGTATTTATTTACCGTATAAACCGACAGTCGAAATTATGGTTAAATTGAAGGTGCTGCGTTTAACGTGGGCAAATTGACAGTTTCACGCCACGAGAAAGAAGCAAACCTGCTGCACAGTCAGTGCACATTTCAGTTTGGAAGGTATTTTTATTTTTGAATACTTGTTTAATGTGCGTTTTGATAAAGCGGTTGGATTTTGATTTTAAAAAGTGTTGTTTTGCTTTTGTTGTTTTGATATATTCAGTGGTGTCTAGGTGGCAATTCCTGTGAGATTTGTTTCCCAGCAGACTTGAGTCTAATGTCATGTGATGCAAATAGGAAAACTGAGCTGAAAATGTTTGTTGGCCATTCAACGTCGAGGTAGATCGATTACAATACATAAATAATAATTAACCGAAACAGAATTTTATTTCCTGACTGACCCAGTCATGTTTCTCAGGGATTAGTTTTTGGTCTGTTATCGTAAATCGTACATGCCACACCTTTGTCAGTTTTGCATGAGTGTGGTTTTTAACATACTTTTTTCGTTAAATATCTATCTATCTATTTATCTATCTATCTATCATTGGTAGGTAGTAACCGATTATTACATGTAATCTGAATTACATAATAAAATTCCAATAATGTAATACTTGTATTCATGTCGTTAGGTTTGTTTTTGTTTTGTTTTTTTTAGATTAATTTTTTTTGTAATCTGACTCCTTCATTCATATTAAGTACACAAGTGGAGTAAATTATTAATTCTGTTTTGAAAATAGTGCCTTATTGTGTAGAATGGTCAAGCAAATGCATTCTTCTGATTTGCAGGACAAAAGCACCTTTGTTTTCATATTTATTTTTGCCTGTTTATATGATGCAGAGGATCACAAACTCTGTGTATGTGTGAGCCAAAACCCTCTGTCCAAGAATATTTACTTGTCCCAAACTATTTACTCGAAGTCTTATTTATTATTATCTGTTTACTTCAAGTTAATATTTCAGTAATTTACCAATACATTTACATGTTCACAGTTCTCTAGTGTCGGTTAATGGTCAAGTACAATCATTGGCGTGCAGGTAAACAAATACTATAAATTTAGATGTTTTAAGTATTAAATTCATGATTTAAATATTTATCATCCCTTTTAAACCTTGTGTAGTTCTTTCATTTATCCTGGAAAACTTAATGTTGTGTGCTGTTTTGGTAATGCATTTGGTAGTAAAAACTGGAATTTTTTTATTTATTTGAAAAAATAATAATTACATTTTTGATTTAAATTATTAACAGATATGTTATAAATTGGGTCAAAATCAATCTGAAAGTAGACCAAAAGTAGTCAGAATAAATTGCTTTAAATGAGTAATATAGATTATGTTAATGACTACAATTGTTATCATGTAATTTGCGTTCATTAACAGACTATAATTTGAATAGTCTACCCCCAGCAGTGTCTTAAAACCTGAATTTCCACTTAAATACCTGCTTGTGTGAATAATAGACAAAGTTGGCTCGACTGAAACAAAATGCAAAACTGAGGTTGTTACTGAAACTCTCACTTACTGGTAAAATTCTTTGACTTTTGAGCAGGGAGATTGATAGTAATCTGTCCATAACTGAAAATTCTAGTTGTTATTTTTGATCTCACCAAAACAGCATTTTTTGTATTATATTTCCCAGCTCTGTTTCTTCATTAGCATCGGAAATGTGCTAAAACAGTCATCCATGCATTTTTCATCATTTCTTGACTACTTTAATGCACCAGTCATAAAATTGCAGTATTTTTTTTTTTCTGAAATCAAATCACAACTTAGCCCTTGGGTTTGTTCAATATTAGCATTTTGAAAGGCATAGTTCACCCTCAAAAAACAAATCTACTTACCCTCAAGTTGTTCCAAACCGGTTTTAAGTTTCTTTATTCTACAACATTCTTCAAAATCTTATTTTATGTTTCAGCGGAAGTTTTTTTTATGATGTAATTGTGAACTAATTTAAAGGATTATTATTTGTATCATATATTAATGTAAACAAGTCTGATGTAAATAACGTGTTTGTTAGAATGGTAGTATTTATGATATTTGTGTTATACTCAATTATTTTTGCCATGATGCGACCTTAAATAAAAGATTATTCTTTTCAAATAGAACTACTTAGGCCATCTGGTCAAATTGTATTTCTATTAAAATATTTTTTGCAGGAAAAAAAACCCCTAAATATTGCAATGTCAGATTTTCGAGTACCATACAGCTCTAGTGAGTAAATGATGACAATTTTTTTTGTGTGTGAACTATCCAGCTGAGTAAAGTTGTGTGCCCTGTTTTAATCTCCCTATTATTCTTGCACCATCTGCTTTAATGTTTTACTTCACAGTTTGTACTTTTGTCTTTTATTATTGTCTTTTCTGTTCCTGGTTTGAAAACGGTTGAAAGGCTTTGTGTAAATACAACATTATTAGTATGTTATTTGGAATGGGCTTTCTATGAAATGTTTGCTCATGTTTATCTTTGTCATAATCTCATGTTTATCTTTGTCATTAACATTGTTGCTTTGCAAACTTAACGTTCTTGTTTTGTCACAACAGAATATTTCATATTGAATATCAAAGTGGCAATTTGCTTACTGGATTTTGACATCTCTACCATGAGGTTTGCAGGTCTGTGTGTGTGTGTTTTTTTGCTTCTCATGTGACTTTAGTTTCTATAGTTGATTTAGTTTCTATTGATGGTGGCATTTTAGTGCTGTTTCCTTCCTGTTTTTTTTTCTAGTGACGCTGCGCGCCATTGCTTTGGTTCTTCTTTTGGGATTCACTTGGCTTTTGGCAAATTCCATGCTAGGAGGGGATGGGAACTCCTTGATACGATCGCTCTTTATTGGTAAGGATGTTATGTATATTGGTTGACCACTGTATTCTGCAACAATATATAGCCAATGGCAGTATGTATAAATATAAGTGTGTGCGTGCGTGCGTGTGTGTGTGTGTGAGATTTCCGGTTTTTTAAATTTCTCTCAGAAAATGACAGTTGGTCAGAATAACTAATGTTTTCATTTGTTGTGATCTAAAGTAAAAATAATTTTTTAATAAGTCAGAATAAGATGTCAAAAAATAATCACACAAGATGTTCTAATTTAAATGATTAAAAACACTACTGATAAATGGGTAAGTAACAACCTAGTAGTACAGGATTGTGGCAAGTATACACATTTAAAATGACAGTTAATTATAATTAATAGGGGTGGGAGTAAAGAGTATTATAGTATATCATATATAGATATTTATCGCGATACATGAGTCATAATACAATATTATTGTAGTATTACATATATATATACTTTGACATTGCAATTTATTAACTTTTTTCAACTTCAAACTTTGGCAGTCTTTGTTTTAACTAAACAGAAACAGATTATTTATCTCAATATCAAGCAGATTAACTGACCAACTCCTTAATGAAAACTGTCATAAATGTTGTATGCGCCTTTCTGCAATGTAGGCGACCCCACTCACCAGAAGAAAACTCAAGACCAGCAACAAAATTGTTCAACTAAATTGTTTGGGAAACTTAAAGGGATAGTTTACCAAAAAATGAAAATGTATGCAGTATATACTCATCCTCAAGTGGTTTCAAACCTTTATAAATTTCTTTATTCTGTTGAACATTAAAGAAGATAATTTGGAGATAAAGTAGGGTAGACAAATAACATTTAAGTCAACGGTTCCAGGTTTACAGCTTGCTTCAAAATGTCTTTTGTGTTCAACACAAGAAATAAAGTCAAACAGGTTTGAAACAAGTGAAAGGTGAGTAAATTATGACATTTTTCAGTTTTGGGTGAACTATCCCATTTAAAGGAATGTATTGGCTTCTATTGTTGGATCAATTGTTATGTAGCAGTCACTCCCGGGCGTGCTCAGAACACAGAAGCCAAATCAGTAGTTGAAATTTGGGGGATTTAAGATTTAAGAGATTTTATGAACAGTTGCAGTAGACAAGGGAATACAGTTTTTTATTAGAATGGAGTTTATACAACTGTGTGTGTGTGTGTGTGTGTGTGTGTGTGTGTTAAAAGGAACCAATATATCAGCGAAATTAATGTCCATCCATAGTAACAAAAACAGATGCAAATAACTTATACAGTAAGCAAATAATAACTACCAGGTGCAGTCACAGACCATATAATGAACAAAACGTATTAAACCATCAACCATGTGATAATTTTATAACAAAATAATTGTATGCTAGACGTCATAAACATTAACAAAAATGGAGTGCATCGATAATTAGCAAGGTGAAGTACTAAAACTCTCTCGCAAGGTGTTATTCATTGATTATACATTATACATAAGACAACACGTAAATCTTGATTATTCTCCAACAAAGCAAATGTATTTTCTGTCATTAAAACACACAATATGACTGAACAACCTGAATGATCTCAGCTTTACATCTCACAATCTCTTCACTGCTTATAATGAGAGCTGCTCATTGCCACTCGTGCGCTCAGCTTGTGTTGGAGCAAATCAATTTGCTCCGGTATTACACGTACATCTCTCTTCGGTTTCCAATAATACAATATTGGTTCAAATATCAATACTAGCGTTTTGTGTGTCAATACAGTATTGCCATGGAAAATATTCCAGTACTGTGCCATACTGATATATTCACCCACCCTTATTTATTATTGTATGGCTGAACTGTGATCCTTAAATAAAGTCTTTTGACTGTCACCAAATGGCTTGTCCTCTAAATATGCCTGACAGAATTATTTCGGTATATAAACTGTTATTACCCTGAATGACATCATGATTAAAAGTGTATAATTGTATTTTTTAAATATATTTATTAAATGAAACGGGTCACATTCTAATGTTAACAAAACTTGAAAAATGTGATTGCTTGAAAACCCTTTCTGTCTTTAACCATTGTGTGTAAAATAATAAAAAAAAACTGGCGCATCTGTGATCAAGATATTATACAGTCCTCAGCAAATATAAGTACACCCCTCACAAATCTATCTTTTAAATTAATATTTTAAATAGGAAGCTATACAATGTTATATTTGTGCATATACATTAGATTAGTCATTACTGAAGCCAAATCTGGAGCTAATCTGACAAAATAACTTACTATAAAGGTCCAAACATTAGTACACCAAAATTGATGTTATAGAAAAAATGTAATACAAATTTACAAAGAGGAACAAGAGAAGCAAAAAATTATATGTATGTTATGTATGTATGGTATGTATGTGTGTGTATATATATATATATATATATATATATATATA
>CAIGQW010054382.1:4867095-4889275 GCA_903798125.1 Danio choprae
TATGTATGTATGTATGTATATATGTATATATGTATGTATGTATGTATATATGTATGTATGTATGTATGTATGTATGTATGTATGTATGTATGTATGTATGTATGTATGTATGTATATATGTATATATGTATATATGTATATATGTATATATGTATATATGTATGTATGTATGTATGTATGTATGTATGTATGTATGTATGTATGTATGTATGTATGTATGTATGTATGTATATATGTATATATATGTATGTGTGTGTGTGTGTATGTATATGTATGTATGTATATGTATATATGTGTGTGTGTTTTAAATGAAACACAATTTAGTTTAACGGTAAAGCCAAATGTCAGACACCAGCCATGTCCATGTAAAAAGGTTGACCACTAGAATATATTGTACAATATCTGTCTTATTGATCATTCAAAACTTTTTTTTTTTTTTTAATCTTTCATAGGTGCACAAGAAGAACCCACTCCAGGTAAAATGACTTTGCATTAAAAACATGCACTTTGACATTTCCTAGAAAAGCATGTAATCTGATCAGTTCGATAACCTTCTTTCCTGCAGAACCACGACCACACAAGTACAAATGTGGCCTGTCAGCACCGTGTCCCACCAAACATCTCGCCTTCCGTCTGACCTCTGGTGCTGCCAATGTCATCGGCCCCAAAATCTGTCTGGAGGACAAAATGCAAGTTGTCTGACCTTTTTGATTGCCGCTGTGTCTATTTAATGAGCTCGGATGACCATCTTTGCACAATAACTTCTGCATGCAACCTTCCTCGCTATTTCTCGTTCTGTCTCCATTGCTATTCATCATGTCATCTTTGTTTTTCTCATTGCCATCACTTCTAGACTCATAATCTTAATGGGGAACGTGATGCAAGTAGGCGATGGTTTCTCTTTCCATGCCTGTGTTTTGTTCATATTTCATTTTCTGATTTCTCCCCTTAACTTCTACCTAAGAATTAAGTGTATTTCTGTTCATATTTAAAATATTACTCTTCAGAAATGTGGTTTTGTGGTGCTTATTGTTTTCTACTTGTTTGCTTTTACAGTATTCTCAGCAGTGCTAAAAACAACGTTGGCAGAGGGCTCAATATTGCTTTAGTAAATGGTAAACGGTTCTTGTCTACTATATATATATCTATCTGAATGTAGTTTAAAATGGTTTCACTGATCAGTCTAAATTCTTTTTCTGTTTCTCAGGCGTCACTGGAGATGTTTTGGAAATAAGAGCATTTGATATGTGGGCCGGAGGTACGTTGACATTTGACGGATTGCAATTTTCTGTATAAGAAATGATTCATCAGATCTGAACAGGATTGTTTTCTTCCTGTTTGCCAGAGGTTTCAGAGTTGCTGAAGTTTATTCGACCTCTCCACGAAGGAACGCTAGTATTTGTCGCTTCTTTTGATGACCCGGCCACCAAGTAAGTCTATTTTCACACTCCGCTTTTAAACTCTGATTATTGTCGTTTTGCGATCTGGTCTTTCTGAATTGAGAGCACATTATGGGTTCTTTTCATGCAGTGTTTAGTCATCATTTCTCTTAGGCCTAAATCAGAGTACTGAATTCATTCCCAGGTTAAATGAAGAGGCTAGGCGGTTATTTGAGGAACTGGGAAGTACAGCAGCGAAGGAGCTGAGCTTCAGGGACAGCTGGGTGTTTGTTGGAGCCAAAGGAATCGAGAATAAGAGCCCATTTGAACAGGTAGGACTTATGGAAAAGGTGCCTATTAAATGTGTTTGTGTTTTTTTATTAAAGGGACAGTTCACTTAACTAAAAACCTGTTTGAGTTTCTCTTTTTCTGTTGAACACAAAAGATATTGGAAACCTGTATCTATTGAATTCCATAGTATTTGTTTTTCCTACTATGCAAGTCAGTGGATACCTGTTTCTAAGATCATTTTTAAAATATGTTCAACAGATAAATGAATCTCATAATGTTTGGAAGCATTTGCAGGCGAGTAATAGTGTACAAATTGTCATTTATGGGTGAACTATCCCTTTAAACCTGTTTTATCATCATATATGGGTTGATCACTAAAAGGTCTAATATAGATTTACATTTTCTTACATTTGTACTTTTTTTTTTTATGAGCAAAAAATTTCCATTTTAAATAGCTTTCCCCGTGATTTACAGAAGGTATCTGCTAAAGTGTTGTAACATTTATTTATACACCACAAAAATATTGTCATATTTAGAGCAAGAATCATTTTATAACATATTAAAATATCTTGTTTAAGGACTACATTGCAGTCCCAAAATACTAGTACTAGTTTTTTCAGTTAGTTATCCTGAGTGTTGTTTCATTTTTGCATTAATATACATTTCAACTTGTATGTCATTAACACATCTGTTTATTTTGTTAATCTAGATAAATAATCTGTATAAACACAACCAGAATCTTTTATTTCATTAAATAAAATAAGAACATGATGATATGGACAATGTAATGGTATTATTCAAAGGTTTAGTTTAATTAATTATTTTTATTTAATGCCAGTTTGTTTTAAAAAAAAAAATGTAAACAAGTAATTGACTTCTCAAAAGGCTATAAAAAACATTATTGACCATTCCTACCTTAGAAAATGTTGATGTTTGGCATAGCATCAAACAGACTTAAATTATTTTGGGGGGGAGATAAATTATTTTGCTCGCTTTACAATTGTTTAAAACTATCCAAAAACCATATGCATTTTATCTGCCATTTTTGCTTTAAAGTCACACTTCATTCTCGTCCATATACAACAATAATATCTGGAAAATGTGAGAACATTTTACTGCAAATCAAACGTGTTGGACAGCAAATTTGAGTGAGCACAAGTAAAAAGGATGCTCATTTTTGCAATTATGAAATCCTTAAGCAGGGATTTTACCTTCTGACTTTGTTCTCTCTTTTTCAGCGAATGAAGAACAGTAAAAGCAATAATAAATATGAAGGCTGGCCGGAGTCTCTGGAGATGGATGGCTGCATTCCTCTGCGTGCTCCTTTAGAAACTTAAGGCCTCAAGCCGGCTTTGAACTGTATGAAGACTTCAAACACAAGGAGAACTACATACTAAATTGGCTTCCTTAAAAAGTGGCTAGGCAGTCTGAAATGGGGAAAAACTTGAACAAATAACTGGAAGTTGTTGTGTGGGCCTGTGGAAATCGAATTGTGATTGACAAAAGAATAGTTTTATGAAGAAAAAAAATATTGGCAAATTTTTTAACGATGTTTAAATGATTCTATATATACAATTTAATGTGTAAAGTTCACACTGTATAAAAACTGTGCCTGAAGGATCACATTTACATGCAAAGACAATTATATGCACATTAAAGAATGTACAGAGTCAATTGGGGATTATTTGTGAGTCAAGTTGCACCAATCAATTCCCTCTCATAGTTTTTGTAAAATGATGCACCAATGCATTGCACTGTATAAATAATCTTTGAATCAACACAAACATCATGCCGTTTTATTTAGGCCAGCAAATATTAAAGGATTACATCTTATCTCATAATAAACTCACGCACGTTTATTCCCTCGTGATTGACCAGAGCACTGGTTGGCTTTTTCAATAGACTGCCCTAATTTTAGCAACCAACGCAGTGTTGTTTTCGTGGGTTATTTTGGTGGAGTTTGTTTTAAGGGAAGTGACGTGAACCTTAGTTTTCCTGCACGAATTTATTTTTACGCAGGAAACCATGTACATCAGTTCGCGATCACGTGTTGTCCACGAACGAACAAACAAGCACCATGGACAGCGGCATTACTGATCTTATACACTAGAGGGCAGCAGCTGGAAGAGTTTGTAATAGGTAAAATGACAGTCTGCATTATTTACTGTAACCTCTATAATTCGTAGCTTACAATTAATTAGTCTTAATAAAAATAATTTTTATGTCATTTGTCATACTATGTTAATCAATGGTAACTAGTAATAAGTAGCCCAGTACATTTTTGAAGCAAGTGCTGGAGATGAATCATAATAAAGCCAAACAAAATAATGATTATTGAAAAATAAAATGCCTACCTTACAATAATTATAGTATTTTAAGATTTAAATAATACAATTTTATTAGAATCAACAATAAAATAAATTGAGGAAAAAGTATACGATGTATTTTCTTAATTAAGGCCGCGTGAATTGTCAAGTGTTATTACTGAAGGACTGGACTATGAATAGAATAACCAAAACAGAAATAACGTCAAGCATGCCCTTTATTGAAATAAGTATCAATCTTATTAAATATAATTGAATTATACCAGAATATTATACTGCTTACTGGGACAATGCGCGACCCCGCGTGGTCAGACAGGGGCGGCGGCGCGCATAGTTGGAGCACGCGGTGCGAGCGAGCGAGTGCGCGCGCGTCTCCGTCTCTAACCGAAAAAGGAGAAACGATTGTGCTCGATTGAACTACCGCGAACGCCGCAGCGACGGACGCTGCTCTGTAAATTATGTAAAATAAAGATATGTATCACGCTATTTTCTTGTGAATACGTCGCCGTTACATTCACCAGCGGAAAGGTGTGCTGATAATCTGGCGGAAAGGGAGAGCAATATGTTTTTACCAGATGATGTGTTCAGGAGGATTTGCAGGATTTAACGACGCCGCTCAAACAAGAGAAACACACGCTCGTCCGAGAAAAGGAGTAAACACCGGCAACGCCACACTACAATTTACGATTATATCCGACGAGATGCTGACGAACTGTTGAGTCTCGGCATTAAATTAGGAGCCCTTTCGACAGGCTTGCTTCAGTTGAAATAACGAACAGAGGATGCAGCACACCGGTGAGTACCATTGACTGACTGTTGTGCTAAATAATAATTAGCTTGCGAGATCTCGGGGACTCGTCTTTGCAGATATAAATTAACGTTATACAATAAAATACACCTTTATGTAGCTGTATTGGCTTTCATAGACACCGAAATCCTTGGCAAACATAGCTTAAATGCTAACAACGCGGTGGTGCTGAAATAGAACGGGACTGATCGAGACGAGCGATAATAGCGGTTGGACGGTAAAATTAAGGTGTTTCCACCTATTCTTAGTACGCTTTTCACTTTAAGACCCAAAGCGATTTGTGGTGTTTATAATGTCTTTATTTTCTTCATCGGTCTTGCTAACCGAGTCAGAGTAAATGAAGACTGAGTGTGCAGTTCAGACAGGCGTTAGTTCTCTTGATTTATCTCTTTGAATCATTATATCATATGCTGCTCTTGACATGTTTCCCTTGGCTTGCAGTCAATTTATCGAATTTGCTCCTTCTGTTTGCAAGTTGCAACCTTAAAGTACACGTTTTTGTGCCTTTTTATGGCTGTCATGTCTTCTGTTCTGTGTGTTTAACTCAAGGCAGTGGCCACTGTTGGTCAGTGCTGTAGTAATAGTTGCCTTTATGGTTGAGGCTTTGTTTGAATAGTAGCACGATGTTGTAGTAACGTTAGTAAGACCTGTCACTGGCATACGTTTGTGACGCAAAGGATGAAATCTCTATTAAACTACTTAGTTATTTGAAAGTCGATACCAGATTCTTAAAATGTTTTGATTTATTGGCAATAAAATGTCAAGGTGTGTAACTTAGTTGTGAAATAAAATGCAATTGTTATTAACATTTTGACAAGTGTTCAGATTTTTTTTTCCAGACGAATTTGTTTTACAGATCAAAATTTTATTTTGCTTAAAGTATTTGTGTATTGGTGTATTTGACCCGAACTGATTTGGCCTGCTTTTTCATAATTCAAAATATGTGACTGACCTGCCTTTTCATAATGAAAAATACGAGACAGTCATCAGGGTCTAGCAGTTTACTCCGTTTTAAGGGTTTCTTGTGCACATAATTTAAAATGTGATCTACCGACATTTTTTAAAATTAATTTTAGAATAAACTTTTAAAAAATTTTGTAAGAAAAAAGGATTTAATATTAAATAAAACTTTATAAATGACGTTATGTATCCACACCAAATAGTAATTGCTTTAATGAGAGAATTTTAACTCCTTAAAAAGAAACATTTCTTTACGAATTCTTCTTAGTAAGTGTTTTTACACTTTTAATGAATTTAATTTGTATTTTGATACACTTTTTGTGTATTTCTAGTTTATTTGAGGTTTAAATTATATTTTAGGAGCGATTGGTTTTATTTTTAACACATTATTCCTGATCAAATTAATCATGGAAACAACTATTCTTTAAAAAAAAGCAAGTTAGAAATTATTGTTATTATTACTACTAATAATTTATTATTTTCAAACTTTCATATTTTTCTTAAGCCAACAATAAAGTTTGTTTAGTTATTCCTTTTCGAAAACCTGCACGATGATGTTTTTTGCAGTTTGTTTTATTAAGATGCTTGAGATTCTGTAAGATGATAGTGTTTTTACATGGTAAATGCTGGCGAAGTGACTCAGAGAAGCTCTGGGGATGAAGTTCACGTCTTAACATTTTAGCAAAACAGCTGAAAACTACAAACATCACACATGCTTCAGTATGTGTGTGGTAACTGTAACATGATCACCCTTTCCATTCAAAACAGAAAATGCAGACTTCATATAGTCTATAGCATTTTGCTGTTTTTAAATGACACCAGTCCAGATTGCATTTTCATTAGGTGTTGAGCACAACTTTTTCATCCAAAAATTAGAAAAATTCATGACATAACCTGTTGAACCACTTAATTCAGTTTTTATTACTGCATTCCGCTATATTATCTGATTAAATGCCACATTTCCACACCGCAACGTCTTATCTTACTGACGCTTTTTGAACTTCTAAATGGCTTTGTGTGTCTAAGAAACTCCGCTGATTATTAGTGTAAAAGCGATGTTTAAAAATCTCTCAGCTTCAGTGGTAATCTGACCCATATTGTATGACGGGATAAAACAACAGAAGCTTATTGTAGACATGAACCTCAAAAGCACAATATAAGCCACTTATTATGTGTAATCCACATTCATTGAGCTTCAATTCCACTATCTCACCTGGATTACATCATGGAATAAATGAAGTATGAGGCAGTATCTAGACCCTCTTTTCTGGTTCATTATGTACCCTACCCTCGGTGACCATAGTGACACTCACTTTCACATGCTTGACCTAGATTGGACAAAAGTGTTTGTTGTGTGTTGTTCTTGGTGTTACTTAATAGGATGAGGAGTAAAAAAAAAAAAAAAAGCCTTCATCTCCAGCTGTCACTTCACTGTAAATGTAGTCCACGCTCCACACCTTGGAATTTTACAAGCGCCAGATTGCAATTAGTAACATTTACTGTCTTCTTGACACTGTGTTTGGTCTGTTGTCTAGATCCACCTGCTCATAGCTTATTTTACATTAAAATAGATGTGTAGCGTTGTGTTAGCTCTAGCGGGAATTTGCAATTATTGTTTTTGTGAATCATAACAATCTCCTTTTCCTAGAAATATTGGTTCTATTGACTCTTACTGAGGAATGAGTATGCGGTTGGTTAAAAAGAAATCAATTGTGACAGCAAATTAACCAGCCTTTTTGCATCAGTGCCTGAAGCAAGTGCACAGATCCACAATCTCAAATTATACTTTTGATGATTCTAGCCTTTAATGTCAATCAGAAAGAAAGCATGGACAACGAATGGCCATAGTTGGATCTTTTTTCTTTTTTTTTTTTTTGCACTGCAGGCTGACCTTTTCATCTCAGGATGAACTGCCACTTAACTAAGCTGTAAATTATGTAGATACCTCAGTAATTCAAGACAGACACCACATGTCTGAGGGTCCGGTTTAAAATGGGTTTTTGCTGATGTTAATCGTCCTGATAGACTTTAGAACATTTACCTTCAGAGTATAGATTTTCGCATTCTGTTGGTTACAGTAAAGTCATACAGGTTTAAAACAATGAAAGTGAGTAAATAATTTTTTTCTAAACTCCGTCTTTAAGAGAAGACTTTAGAATCTGTTTCTCCAAGGTCCCATTTTGTTCAAGACAGTATCTAATGGTCAGACAGACAAACAATCAAACTGACAAAACAATCTCTGAGTTAATGCAAAATGATTTTTATATATGCTGAAAATGGATAATTTACCCAAAAATGAAAATGTTTTTATCATCAAATTGTTCCAAACATTTATGAGTTTCTTTAGTCTATTGATCACTAAAGAAGGTATTTGGAAGAAAGCTGAAAACCTGTAACCGTTGACTTCCATAGTAAATCAAATATACTATGGAAGTGATTGTTTTCCAGATTTGATCAAAATATCATCTTTTGTGTTCAGTAGTAGAAAGTAAGTCAAACATGTTGGGAACAAATGATGTAAATGGTGACAACTTTTTTGTGAACTGTCTCTTTAATGCATAAAAATACTTCAAGAACTTAATTTAAAGATTACAATGCAAATCTAAATAGAGCCACTTGTTTGGTAAGGTACAACAGGTCTCTCATATAATACATCCACTAAAAGCCATAGAAAATATTGCTCTACAAAACCGTATTGTACATAAATCATCTAAATATTTGAATGTTATTCAGTTATATTACTGAAATGAATAAAAATATTTGAATAAATAGTTTTCTGAAAGTGTAGTGTGGGTACTGATTGCTCCTATCCCCCCCCCCCCCCGCCCCCCAGGGAGGTTTACTGAGGACCCTGGTAGCCCTGTGCTGCATTTCCTCAGCAAAAAAAGGAAGTTGTGGGAAGGAAGGATCAGTTCAAATCTGGTCCTAAAGATTTGCATTTCTGAAACCAAGCAGGGGTGGAAATTGCTGATAGCGTCTACGGAAATCACATTAGTTTTTAGACTTGTTATCATGAGGTAAACAACACGTGGTGCTACATCATTCATTCACCAAGTCTGTGAAAATACGTGGCCAATTTACTACATGCTCATTCGCCCAGCTGATAACAGCCTGAGAACAAGCTCTAGATGTAAAAGAAGTATTGGTGGATTCCCTGCTTTAAAGTAAACATTCACCAATATTTTGTTCCCATCACTTAAATTTATTCACCCCGAACCATTCAAGATGTTTTTGACTTGGAACATTCCAGAATTTTTCATCTAATGCAAGTTAACAGAGTTCATTGTAGACAATTCTTGACAGTCCACAATCCATATTCAATCTATATGACCATTCATGTGATTTTTACTGTAATAAATGTGAAAATGTTACAGTATTAATCTGTAACCTTAATACAATACAGTGAATAACTGTACGTTTTAACTGTAAATAAACCATAGTTGGGGCGGCACAGTGGGTAGCGCTGTCGCCTCACAACAAGAAGGTCGCTGGTTCGAGCCTAGGCTGTGTCAGTTGGCATTTCTGTGTGGAGTTTGCATGTTCTCCCCATTTTGGCGTGGGTTTCCTCCCTGGTGCTCCAGTTTCCCCCACATGTCCAAAGACATGCCCTATAGTTGAATTGGGTAAGCTAAATTGGCTGTAGTGTATGTGTGTGAATGAGTGTGTATGGGTGTTTCCCAGTGCTGGGTTGCAACAGGAAGGGCATCCGCTGCGTAAAACATATGCTGGATAAGTTGGCGGTTCATTCCGCTGTGGTGACCCGTGATAAATAAAGGGACTAAGACGAATAGAAAATTAATAAATAAATAAACCATAGTTTTTTTGGTCATTAATTATGTACAATAGTTTTGTTAAATCTAATTCTGATAATATTTATTTTATAACATTACTTTAGTGTCATGAATGTTACCATGTTTGTGATGATGAGCACTGGTTTGCCATAAGACCTTCTCATCACCACCTGCTTTTGGTGTTGTTTTTGTCTGTGCAACAAGTATAGAATATTTAAATGTTAGTGCTTCAAAAAATCAGCATATTAACATTGTAAACTAAACGAAATATGGTAGTTTACTGTAAATGTATACATTTGTTTTACGATTTCTACTGTATTTTTAACTTTATTATTTAGCAACCACAGTTGCCAGTTTTTTTACGTATTTTATAGTGATATTATATTGAAAATGATCATTTTCTGAAAAGAAAAAAATCTTACTTTTAAACAACAAAATGTCATCCTTCATCCACTTTTTCAGCCAGATGCATGTTCACGAAACATTTGCAATGTTCTAATCATAATCACTTGTGTGACGTCGTTTACACATCGGAAAGGTCATGCATGATATATTCTGCAAATATTGTTTATGTATGTATGGGTACACTGTTTCTTTTAGAAGGCAGAAAACTAAAATCTCTGTGCATTGTCAACAAAAAGCACTTGCTATTTATTTTGACAAAGATATTTACAATTGAAACATTGTGTGACACTCACTCCATCCTTCCTTCCTTCCTTCCTTCCTTTTATTTATTGCTCTGGCAGATCTGATCATACTCATATTGTTCTCCACACCTCTTCCACTCCCACATGGCCAAACTTCAGTTGGTTTTGTTGTGGTGGAATTCTGTCCGTTGTCACCAGCTGTCACTCACACCAGCACATATTTTATCTCGGGAAAATCTCTCCAACTCTTTTTTTTGTGTGTGTGTGCGTGTGTATGTGCACGACCCCCTCCTCCATTATCTCCCTCTCTTGTTCTCATTCACACACATTTTTCCCACCCATTTCAACACAAACCCCCTCCTTCCTTATCTGTCTCCTCCCCGACTGGCTGTCTAAAACCTTGATGTCCTCTCTCTCCCTTACCCACAATCCTTTCCTGTCCCCCTCCTCCATTTTATCCACACTTTTTTTTTTCCACAGCTTCATCATAGCTCAACCCCCCCAAAACCTTTCTGTCTGCCCCCTCCCGAAACACACACACACACACACACACACACACACACTACGTTCCCTGGCTCCCTCTTTGTCTGCCTCAGTAAATCAGCAGAGCCTGCTCAGTTCCAGGGGATTAATGTGTGTATGCTGGTGAAGAGAGCAATGAAAAAACTGGGAGAGGCAGAGAGGGCTCGATTTTTGTGTATAGCGCCTGTTGTGTTTGGAGTTTCAGAGCTCTGTGGGAGCGAGTTTGTCCGAGGGAGAGAAAGTAAGAGTGCTTTAACAAAACGGCGCGCTGATTAGCTGTACCGTTGTTGAAGAAGAGCTCGGATGTGAAGCGATATCAGACATTGGTGAAGCCCCTGTCCTGGTTGAGCTGCAATTTAAAGGCCCCTCAGACTTTTTATACTCCCAGGAAGCGTTTGCACATTTCAAAGAGGATTAAATCACAGGCACTGATATTCAAATTAGCAACACATCTGGGTGAGGTTGAACACCGTATGTCATGATTAGTACCACATGCTCCACTGGCAGTTGAGAATGTAGAATAACAGAGCTCATATACCAAACTAAACATCCTCAGCGGTGACCGGGCTTGTCAGATTCAGGTTTTCCCAAAAGCACTGCATGCTGAATTACACAGGCAAGTTAAGGCTATGTCGAGAAGATTCAGCCTCTAGATGTGGAGCTTAATATATATGCTCAAATATAGACCGATATGGCTTAGGGTTCTGTGGAAATCAGGTGCAGAATAAGTACAGCTTTAAAATGTTGTGCGTGACATTCTGGACGCTGAAAACACACACACGCACATAGAAAAAGTGATTTTAAGTGATTGTACACTGCTGTTATGAACTGCTTACTACTTTATTAAACAAGGACACCATTTAATTGACACTAAAGACATTTGTAATGTTGCAATGTTGTAGACGTATTTATTAGGCATACTTATTTTGAACTTTCTATCCATCAAACAATTCCTGGAGAAAATTGATCATTGTTTTCCCAAAAGTGTTATGCAACAGAAACTTTTATGGTAATGTTTGAGCAGCAGATAAGCATACTACTGAATTTTCTAAAAGAACACGTGTGACACTGCAGACTGAAATAATAGAAGTACCCACGTTTTCAGCCATGCAGATTTCAGAGTTTTTCCATGTATTTTCCCCATGTGGATTAAAAACAAAAAGTACAAGATCCAAGCCAAATTGATCACAATTTTACAAACATTGCTTCAAAGCAACAAAAAAAAGTACTATGTAAAAAAAAATGGGACACATAGACAAGACTTGAATGTGGAGGGGGGAAATAACAATCTCATGAAACCAACAAATGAATGGGTTTAGCAAAAGCATACACCGTACAGTTAATGAACAACGTCAGAGCTGACAACAGATCTGTCTTTTAAATTTATATACAGTGCTCAGCATATATGAGTACACCCCATTTTGAAAATGAATATTTTTATCCATTTCTCAGTGAATATGGGTAATATATATATTGGTGCATTTGAACAAAACAGATTTATTAAACAGATATATTTATTAAAATAATATTTTAGTCACAGAACATCTTTAGAAATACAAAGATAATACATTTAAATTCATGCAATATATTGCAATTTTTTTTACAAACTACAACATTCAACAAAATTGTATATATTTTTAGTTTCTCTTGATTTCTGCTATTTTGGAAAATGTTATTTAATATTTTTCCCGAACATAAATTTGGGCTACTAATTTTTGAACCGTTATTGTAAGTTATTTTGTTAGATTAGCTCCAGATTTGGCTTCAGTACTGACTAAACTAATGTATATGGACAAATATAATATTGTAAAGCATCCTATAGAAAATATTAATCTAAATGAGAGATTTTGGGCGACGTATTCATTTATTCTGAGCACTGTGTGTGTGTATATATATATATATTTCTGTTATAATATATGCAATGAAGGAATATGTGATTGTGTGTCAGAATTGAGTTTGGGAGTGAGTGTGTGTGAGTGATGTACGTGTGTGACTTTCTGTAATCACTCTGTCCGGTATTTAGCTTTCACTGGAACTCCTTGCCCTGAGGACACAGGCAAATAAGCTGGTGTTTAAAGTAGCACTTCCTGGGTTGTTGATGTTGTTGCTTCATGTCTTTATATGCACTCTATCATTATATATTTTATTGTGATGTAGTTCTAGGCAGTTGCAACTCCCACTTTTTGTCAGTGAAATTCTTTATAACATGACAAAAAAAGTAAACACCTTTCATTTGCCCCCCGACATGCCATGTCATTATCTAAGATAGGAAGGATTGAGTTGTTTAAGAGGAGTGGCTGATGTCAACTAGTACAACTAGTCTAAGGTGAACTAGATTGCTTTCTTGGACCTCAGTAACCAAGCCTACTGTAGCAACTCACTTTGTAAATGTTGTGTGTGAGGGAAAGAGGCGGATGGAATCTACAGTATTCTTTCAGTTTGCATCTGCAGGTGGTTTTCTGAGAACCAGGGCTGCCAGCTAAACCTGCATTTCAAGATGTTCCTTAGGAAATCTATAAGCCCAAATGTCCTTTCAGTGATGTTTCTTCCAAACACTGTTGAACTTTCATAGTTGTAGTTTTGCACAGAATTGTCATTTACATAAATTTCTTCATAATTCTCCTTTAAACTTTGCATATTTATTATTATTTTAATTGAAGATTTATGTGTTGTAGGTATTGCATATACATTTAAGTCAGATTTCTACTCTACTGAAAGGTTTATTGTTAACTGTTATTATCTATTTGAGTTTACTTTTAATAATTATATTTGAATATTGTATTAATTCAGATGGTTGTGAAAATATTTGTACTACTAATTTATTAGGTAAAAAAATATGGACATTGTTAAAAAAGATTAACTGTGGAAGAAGCAATATTCAGGTAATTCAATTGTATGAGATCAGACCACTGTAACGATGTGTTCTAAACCATTTAATTTGGATTAACCAAATATTTTATTCGTTTTATTTAGTTTGCTATTTTATTACTTTTTAATTACATCAAGATGTATGTTTTTATTTATTATATTTCATAAATTTTGTCAGTAAAAGTAGTTCAGCGACTAACTGAATATAATAACTTAATTATATAATATTCATAATTTTATTTTTAATATTTAAAGTTTTATTTCAGGAAAAAATGGCTTTAGTATTTAAAAAAAAAAAAACAGCAGATAAGGATCACATTAATTTTAGTAGTTTATCAAAAGTGCATTTAAAATGCATAAATCTTAGATTTAGAACTAAATACTTTAATGTACTTCCATAACTATTAAAAAAGTAACTTTTGGCTTTCTCACTTTAATTTTCTGAGAGAAAGCAGCCTCTTTTTCCACCACTGAATCAGTCATGTTATTAATAGTGTGCTGTTTGTAGCAAACTGGCCTGATGAATGCGTCCTGCCAGACAGATGGGCATGACAAGAGGAGAGCTTAAGATAATGATGTCACCAGAGAGAAAAAGAGGGAGATTGTGATTGGAGGTGGAAGTAGGTTTTATGGGTCAAAAGAACCATTGAATTTTGTGAAAAGCCGTGTCAGGTGTTGCGGTATCTGAATATACCTGGACAACACTACTAGAGGAACAGTGAAAATCCGCTCACTGTACACATGAGAAGCAGTAATGCTCCCCATCTGGGGCAATACTGTTGGCTACAATTAATAATAATCTGTTTTTACTGCACGTGGTCCCTTAGCGATGATCTGTGATGGTCACTCATCCACTGTGCCTCTAAATAATTTAACCCTAAAGGGCCTTTATGCCATCATTCATTATTAATCAATCACAATCCACTGAGTTCCTTTATATTTTTAATGGCTAATACTTAATGGCACTTTTTCGATTTGTTATGCACCAGGTACCCGTCATGCTTCTGCAATGCTTAATTAATTACTGGATTAGTCATTTACTTTCCTCTGTGTTTAAGGGCTCTTGTTTAGAATATAGATGGGCTACTAATCACTTTAATGGATTTATGCATTCACACAAGTTGTTCTAAGTGCCTTTGGCAATATGTACATTTGAAGAGTTTTTGGTGACAGTTTATGAACAGGAACAGATTGTGCTTTCCCACAGGAGTCATTTTAATGCAGTAGTTAATGGGTTTTATTCTGCAAGGAATCACTGAGTAGATCAAAGGTGACAGTAAATACATTTATGTTGTTGCTATTGATTTCTTTTTCAAATAAATGCTTTTTTTATTACAATCCTAAAGTATTAGTTTCTGCCAAATTTCTGAATAGTACAGTATCGATAATAACAATAATAGAAAGTTTCTTAAGCACCAAAGTAGGAAATAAATTTTTTGAAGCATCATGTGACACTTAAGACTGGAGTAATGACAGATTAAAAAATTGGCATATTATACTTAGCAAAATTTGACCCTTTGTGTGAGTTTTTGTGATGTTTGTGAAATAAAGATGGCTAAAATGAACCTCAGTAATGCTCCCCTGTGTTTTTCTTCTATAGGATACACTTGAAATTCTCCCCTCACTCACCAAAGGTCATTAACTTGTGAATCAGTCACCGCTAAGCCAGCCACAAGAAACTCTTGGTAGGAAATGGAGATAAGAAAAGTACACGGCAAAAGCTGAAGTGACCTACACGGATACTTTTACCAATACACAAACACTCTGATACTCCTGTGAACTCGAGGGATTGTGGAAGATAAGTGGCACAGAAAAGAGAGTAATTCCTGTCGCTGACAGCTGGCAACATTGGAAGAACGCCTGAGGAACTTCATAAGAGGGTGAGAGGGTGATCACTGAAAGAGAGAGACGGGGACAGACAGAGAGCCAGAGTGCAGGAGGGGGCGGCGTCGGAGGAGGAGGACGAGGAGTGGGAAAGGTCAATCGCCATGGCGACAGACCCAGGAGAGCCCACTGCCACGGAGGAGTCCTCTGGAGAGAAACCTGATGGAGAGAGGGAGGAGGAGAGTGACCAGGGGAACAGGGCCGCCCGTGAGAGAGAGAGGGTGCACAGCACTCCATCTGACTTACCCTCCTCCCAGAGCCAGGAAAGAAGAGCTTGGGGCGCTGGAGGAGGAGGTGGTGGAGTGGAGGACTGTAAAGAAACAGAGGCATCGGTCAGACCTCTGACCTTCGTGATGCCCTCCTCCCCAGCGACCCACGAACCTTGCCGGAAACGGGAGAACAAGCGTTTTTTCCGGAAGAGTGTAGAGATCTGCGAAGAAGATGATGAGGTGGATGATATCCCAGATGCCCCGCATAGCGCCCCTCACCTCGAGTTTTGTGCCTCTGACTCTGTGTTCACCAGCGGAGCCCAGCAGTTACCCACCAGTGCCTCGGCTGCCTTGGGTGAGGACGGCAATCAGGGCACGCAGGATCCTGATAAGGCCGGCCTTTCTGTGCCCACTTTGAAAGGGAAGGAGAGGGATCGAGAACAAGAAGAAGAGGCTGAGATGAAGGCCGTTGCCACTTCGCCTGGTGGGCGCTTTCTAAAATTTGATATAGAGCTTGGCAGAGGAGCATTTAAAACTGTTTACAAAGGCCTGGACACGGAAACCTGGGTGGAAGTTGCCTGGTGTGAGCTGCAGGTGAGTTTTGTTTACCCACAAATAAGTTACAGTTGCGGTATTAAAACAACAAATGTACTTGAATGACAAAGGTTTTGACATTTCATTGCTACAATGTGGACAGATAATGGCGATTAGTGTTGCTTGCCTTTCTTGGACAAGAATTTAAGTTGTATCATGTTTTTCGGTCTAAGTGCTTTAGCCCTGCTGGTTTGAATTAGGATGCTGTTACTCAGTAGTTTCCTGAGCTTGTTGGTGAAATCTTAGCCTCTTGTGTTTCTCTCAAGGCTGTTACAGTTGAGTGCAGTGAGAACAGTAGGAAAAAAAAGAGTTTCAAAGTCAGAGCTCAATAGCTTTATAGATTACACAGAGACTATCCGTGGGAGAGAAGGGTCAAGCCTACTCATGGTGCAATGAACTGGACAAACAGCAAGGCTCAAAGAGACTCTCTTGTTGTGAAGTGGAATCTTTTTGCGTTTGCCACTATGCTAAAGCCATTGTCGCCTACTTCAGATTTTCCAGGAAAAGTCGTCATTGAATAATTGGTTTTCACGTTTGTTTTGTGATGCAGTTGTCAACAGAGGGGCACACATAAGTAGATGCCGGCTGCAGGGACGCATTGACCACATCTCACAGCGGACTGTATAACATACATACAATGGCTTAGCCAGCATGCCAACAGAAATATTTTCGTGCCACGTGTCCATTTAAATCCTCTCATGAAGTGAGCTCTTTCAGCTCATGCAAAACAGCCAGCTGAGAAGAAAGCCGGTTGCATTTTAGCACTAAAATGTCCCTAGGTACAATAATTAGCCAATAAGGTCCATTTGAGGAGGTTAATGCCAGCTACGTAAGAGGCTTAGGGAATCAGATTATTGATTAAAAGGTTGAAGTGGCATGTAAAGTAGGGGTCTGAGCAAGGGAGATTATTCAGAGAGTAACCATTTACATGGTCCCACCTTATTCAAATTCCTCAGTGGATGAAAGCTATGATTAAAATTCATTCTCAAACCTCTCAGTATGCCAGATAAAGCTCTTTTCTTCAAACTTCATGACAAAAGAAATATTTTAGACTTGAATTCATTATTATTCAATTAAACTATATGCATATAATATAAAATATTTAAATTTGGTAATATATATTTGTTTATTCATGTATGTAAAATCACTAAGAAATTCGACAAATATTAGTACATTCAGTATTCTGTTTTCTTGCCTTGTTGCTCTGAAAATTTAAACCCTTTGGATATTTGGATGTCACTGGACACCTGTTTGAAAATTAATTATGTTACATGCCCTAATTTGTCATATAGGTCAATGATAAACTTTTATTATCCCAAAATATGATTAAATCCAGTGATTCAGCAGTATGTTTTTATTTTTTCCAGACCAGGGATTTTATTGGTCCACATGGACAGATAGACTATGTTCCTCCTTCAGAATAGCAGTTTGTTGCCAGTAGCAGCCTGATGGCAGAATAAAAACACTCTGGTGTACTTTTATGGTGGGTCTACTATTGTGTGAACATGCAGTGGGGTAATAGGGATGGTTTAGATTTAATTCAGCTGCAGATTTTGCAAAATTGGTAGCTGTAAGCCAGGGTTTTATTAACACTCAGAACTAAACAAACAATATAAAACAAGCAAAGAATACTGTTTTGGAATACAGATTTACAGTAAAAGAAAAGAGGAACAATGAAAAATAGCAAAGCATGACTGACTTGGCATTCTCATTCTCAGATATTTGTTCTCAGTTCTCTATGTCATGTGCGTTTTGATTGGTGGCTTTGTGTTGAAAGATTGGGAGTCATGTGTTTGGCTTGGAGCTAATCCCACACACACATTCAGGGGCCAGTGCTAAACACTTGCTCCACTTTAGTTTGCAGTATATCAGCATGTGTTTGCTTATCTGATATATAGTGCTAAAACAATGCAGGCAGCGTGTGCAAATAAACACAGATTATTATTTGTAAACAGCTTAACCATTCTCCACCTTCTCTTTTATGATTATTTTAACTCTACTTGACTTGAAGTATGCATAAACACGCTCTGATACATTTATAATATTACTCCCCATAATAATCCATAAAGTGTGATATATTTTGGTTTAGGGTTAGGGTTATCTTGGCAGATATTGAGCTGATGAATTCAAGGTTCGTGAGGCCTTCTCTCAAGCCTCTGTGACCCCAGCAGTCTACCACACTGCTGCTTAGAGAGTAATGTGAGCCAGAACTAAACTCTCCATTTCCTAAGGCAGATTCCTGATGTGAACTGTTTGACACAATGTGGTTATTCCCTTTCCTATCAATTTTGGACAAGGAGCAATACAGAGCCCAGTGAGACACTGTGGTCTGTTAATAAACTCATGATGCTGTATGTTCTCTGTTGTAATAAGTACTGTACGGAGTTGTGTGCGTTTATCCATTCACAACTGCCATCCAAGTATAAGAATTTAAAATGTAATGTTTTTTTGTTTTTGTTTTTGTCAGTATAATAGTGTATCGCTGCCCCCATACCTGCCAATATGGCTAGTCAATACTCAACTAAATTTTATTTGGTGGCATGGATGCTAAAAGTACACCTCTACAGGATGTGGTAAATTTACACATTGATGGACAGGTTGTTGACTGGTCTGCATTGGCAGCAACATCCAATTAGCAAATGGCATGTCCAGAAGTACTTTGAGTTCACTTTATCTTCTCATAAACATAATTCTAAACATTTTTCTTGGTTACAGATAGAAAAAGTCTCTCTTATGGGTTTGTTGCTTTTTCAACTTGTTAGAGAGAGATGAGCAGAAGTCTGATTATGAATTTATAACTTTAATAATTGTAAAACATCTAAAAATATATAAATATATCTGTCTGTCCATTTTGTTGGAAAACGTTATCCTGTGCTAATATTTCTCATACTTTTAAATGACTTGAGCAGAAGTCTGTTAACCCGTTAATTATTTAAATGGCAGTTAATCATAAGCTGAAACTGCATAATATTGACCGCTGTGTATGGTCAAGAACATTCAAGTATAATGTGTATACTGTGTACAATTGAAAGTGTTGGAGTGTGACAGGGACTGGTTGTGTGATGAGCCAAATAGAGGATTAGCATGGCATCAATCCCAGACAGAAGCTAAGTGGTTAATTCTAACCACACACACCCTTACTCTATACGCAGAAGGGGCACTAACATGCTGATCTAATGCACTTTGTAAATGCATGAGGCTCTCTTATGACTTCGGCCTTTCATGTTTTCCTCATTTTTTTAAAAGCGTCTTCTAATATAATTACAAATGACCCTGAAGATACCAACAAAAAAAGTGGAGTAATATTATTTGAGAAAGACTGCTGCTGTTTTTTGATATATAAGCAACCCTGTGGCACAGGTAGCCTTGCAGGATTTCCTCTCACCACTCAAAGCTTTTTTGTAATCATTCTGGTTTTTCCTTTTCTCACTCCCCGGTGAGAGAAACCCCGCTCTGAGCAAAACACGCACTCTCTGTCTTTCATAAAACCAGTTCCTCGCCACAGGCACAATCACACAATCCGTTTTAATTACAGTTAACATAAGCACGAAACTGATGATATGCAGTTATCTTCTCTTTAACGGGCAAAATTACTTCCTGGGTTTTCATATCTATTCATATTATGAAGCGATTTTTAATAGCTTCTTGATTAATTGTCAGAATGTATTGATCTGAAGTACTTCTAATTGAGTCACACAGAATGACTGTCGAAATTGGTTTTGATGTTTTCATTCGCTTTTTCAGCTTATCAGTGGCATCAAAAAATCCTGTTCTTTCCTACTCATGATTATGGTGTATGAAGAACTATAAAAACAGCAGTGTGAAAAATGAGACACTCGTAAGTGATTTTAAGAACATGAGACAAGCAAGGTGTGATAAGTGCCTCTCGCAGAGAGCTTTTATATCTAGTAACAACAACCTGCATGTTTCCTTTTAAAATGCACCTCTGCTAAGTTGTGCTTCCTCATGCAAATGTAAGGTTATGAAGTTCATAGATGGATGTAAATATTGAATGACTAACTGGCTTGGAAGTTCTTTGTGTAGGCCAAAATATTTAAGCCTGGGATTTGGACTGGATTGCTTTTGCTTTTATTTCAGATTTTGTTTGTGATTCTTTTATGTTCCTTGCATCCTATAAGGACACCTTCTCAATGCAGGTTATTTCAGAACAGTGCTACTGGTCATGACCTTATCGAGTCCAGACAGATTTGCACTGCAGTGCCAGTAGTGTTGGTTAGAAGGCATGTTGTTCTGTCATTTTGGTGATGATTTTGTTCTGTAAATATTTTAGATCCACATAAAAGCGGACAAGTGCATAACCCTGTAATGTGAATTGTTCTATTTTTGCAGCTAAATAAGCTGGGCAGAGCTGGCTGGACAAATATTCTTCCAAAGCCTCCAGGTTGTCTGTTGAAGATGGTTCCGTCTGGCCAGCATGTCCTTTCATGACACCTACCCTTAAAAGCTAAAAGTCTGTTATATCATCACAACAAATGTGGACTTGTGTCGTTTTTGGCCTTCTAACTTATTTAATCTACTTATCTGATATTTATTGATCGGGTTAGCTCATTAAGGCCTTGTATCTCGCATTGGAAAACATCAAAGCGTTATCCTGCACACTTGCATGTAGATTTGTTTAGACATCAGAGTGAAGAAATATGGGGATGCATTGTATGTTAGTACTGCATCTGATCATTATCAGGCGTTATTACACAGCTCTCTGGAATACTCGTTTCTGATTGGTCAACGTGTCAACATTATGCCCTAATGACATTCCATAAAAACTGATAACAGGCACATGTGGGTAACTAATCTATTTTAACTTTAGTCGGTATTTCCTCCAAATGTTTATATACAGCTACTTAAAGCAGAATATATCCAGACAATGATTACATAATGTAAAAGAGATTTTGTTAATGCAGTTGTGCATATAATATATATTATATTAGTTTATAATATAACAGCATAGGTCATGGAAGTAGCGTTGAACATCTCTTCAAAGATTATGACAAATCATTGAAGTCGCTATAAAAAGTATTATTGTGTATTGTGACTTACATTTAAATAAACAAGTTAATATTAATAATAAACTAATTATAGCATTAGAAAATATAAGATAGGGTCTTGACTTAATGATTTGGTTGTAGAGGATCTGAAGTTGCTGTTTTCGAGTAAATGATAAGAATGAAACAGACATGTCAGTAAAGATAGATGTAGTTTGGCTAATATATATCAAGTTATTGTATTTTGGTCCAATTTATAAATGTTAAAAACTAACAACCATCACTGAGTTTCTTACAATATGATCAAGATAATAGATGGTGTGAATTTCCATTTTATTCCAACTTAAATTAAATCTACATTTGAAAGCACCACTTGCTTTTTTTAATGTTTTTTAGAATTAGTATAGGATTTTAATATCTATCTTTTATTGTTTGTAATAACACCAACATTACCATCTCCTTGTCATATGCCAACTTTCCATTGACTGTTATATTTGTATTTTTTTTCCCCATTTTGGATGGTTACATTTGAATTAAGATGTGTTTTATTGTGTTTATGAAGCCATTACATCATGAGAATGTTTCACTAGTGGGCACATTTGGTCCCCACAATGTTTAGGCATAGGCACACACACACACACACTGGAAGAGAGGGAACTGTTGAGATAAGGATTAGCGGTGTTAAACCACTTGAAAGAGTGGGAAATAGATTAGTTCACATTTCTGTTCCGTTTCGCTGTTCTGTCTCACATGAAGCTCTTAGTAAATATTTCAAAACGCATTCTTTGGTAATTGATGTCTTTTTAATTTGTTAAATTGTGTGAGTGCCTATAGAAACTAAAGATTTATTCTTATGCTTTTTTTTCCTTGCAGCTCTGTACTAGCACGTGAACCGTAGAG
>CAIGQW010054382.1:4889675-4937760 GCA_903798125.1 Danio choprae
AGGGGTGTTCTCTCTCTGACCGTGTGATTGAGTATACAGGGTGATCCAGGGAGTTAATTACAGTGGGTGCCTGTCAGGCCTGAACAAAAAGCCTGCACAGACAGCACAACTCACGCAGAAACACAACTGGCTGAATGTAAGCAGCCCAAACCAGACCAGTCTGCCCCAGCTCAGCTCCTGCCACAAAAACACACACACACCAGAGAAAAAAATAATTGATTTAGACATTTCACAATCATTACAAATAAAGTTGCTCTTAGAATGTCTTTTTTGAATCGACAGTCTTCATCGGGTGAAGTCCTGTTTGTATACTCTGAGTGAAGCGGTATTTAAAATATATTGATGTTCTGATTATGATGGGGGTTAAGATCTCTTTATTTATTTTTTTAACTACAGTTAAGATGTGGGTGTTATGCTGCTTAGATCTTAGGAAGTACAAAATCTACCGACAACACTTAATGCGATTCATTTATTTATTTATTTTTTACTTTTTTATTAATGGTATTAAATGAGTTTAGTCTGAGAGAGAGAGAGAGACTGTACAATTCAGCGCTGCAGAAAAAGCAATACATAAAGATGCAGAAATGAGAGCTTTTTAGCAGTGCTCAATTGCACTGTCTCTCTCTATTCCAGACTAAACTCGTTTAATTCAACTTAATGTACCGTGAGTGCCGAATGTTTCACCCCATCAGTCGTGGTCAAATTTGGTGTAAGACATGTAGTGTGAGACAGTGTGTTTGAGAGTCAAAGAGAAATGGCAGTGGCTCTGTGTAAGTGTCTTCCTTCTGATGGCAGAGCTCTGAGCCCTCTGTTAAACACACAGAGCAATCCGCTGAGGCTTTGCCCCGTCTGTGCAAAAGGTCAGTGTCCTCTGTGTTCAGTAGGATCACGTTCACACATAGTGTGTGTTCAGGAGGGGTGGGAATCTTTAGGCTCTTCACAATCTGTTTCTGCTTCTGGAAATCTCAGTTGGATTTTAGAACTATTGATATGCATTTTGCTTTTATATCAAATCAGAATAAGAATTGTTAACTAAATATTGACCTTATTCTGGGATGCAGAAGCAAGCTCTGTTCTGTAATTATTTTAGAACTTCTGATTTGATGAGACACTGACAAACACTTTGAGGAATCATGGCGTTCATATGTTTCTTTTAATTTTATGACAACTAAACAATTATGGACAACTACTGTAAAATTACTGAACAACTTAGTTTTAAATTAAGCATTGGAATTATTTAAAAAATGTCAACCCACAAAGTGTGCAGCTTTTGTCACTGCATTGTATTTTTCCAGAGAACATTTCCAGAACCTCATGATATGGATAGTCTAAAACTTCTGGCCCATTTATTGAGATTGCCAATTGCAGATGTCCGTCTTGACCTGCAAATACATTAACTTGTTAGGCTTTAAAAGTGATAAGTAGTAGTTAATATAGTTCAAATCATCTTGTCAAGATCTGGACAACCTGCTGAGGATTTCAGCCACCTTAGAATAGCTCACCATATTTGCCAGATAGATGTCTGCAAATGCCAGAAAAAAATGGGTTTGTCAATTTTACCATCTTGAAATTTAGGAAATATATAGGTTGTTTTTGGATTTTGGTCTCCAATGTGTAGTAAGCCTGCTTTTGATACATTGACAATGATTATTTGTCGTGTAATAGCAGTTAAAACATCAATGTTTTCAGTCATTTTTGAAATATTATGTTTTTAATGAATAATATATGTTTGTTGTCTGTTCTAGCTATTGAATTTCTGAAGAGTTTTTGTCATATAAACAGTGGTTTGTTGTAATGAATATTAGTTTATTTTTGGACTATAGCTCGGGCTATCTCAGTTTGTTTCATGTGTCTTATTTGTTTTGAGTACTGCACCGCACACAGTATGCCTGATGACAGGCATATGTCTTCATCGTAGCGCACTGAACGACTGGGTATTATGTTGCTTTTGCCATGCTGCTGGATTACAGTGAATGTGTTCGTAATATGAGCTGATCATCCACCCTCCCTTTCCTCTTCATTGCAGTTAAACCCAAAAGGCATATCGACTAGCACGGTAATAAAAAGTTGATAGTCATGATTGCTTTACACATCCATGGGGATCAGATAATTCAGTTAGGTTGGTCAACATGGATGGCTGAGCAAAATTCAATTTGAAAGCATGACGTACGCTGTGTGATGTACTAATGCATGCTGCTTATGTTTCATCAGCACAAGCAAAGGCAAGCATTCGTGTGTGTTGTTTTGTGGGACTAAACAGGTGACTGGTCTTGAAGTGTTACTTTTTGTTGATGGGGTCTGTCTGGCTTGGGCTTTACCCTGTTTACAGTAGCCCAAGTTACGGCCGTCTCACCTGACAACTGAACAAACACACTGCCAAACTGAGCAGACACATCTTTAACATGGAAACTCAGCTTGCATAATGTGTGGTTGACAGGTTGTCTGACCGGTTTGTGGCTATACTGTGCCATAGATATTGAACTGCTTTTAGCAAATGTTGATTGGGAATTAAAACGTTTAGCAGTCATTTGAATTCAAACGATACATTTCATACTTGTTTTTTTATTACTGTTAAAGATGGAATAGAAGATTAGTTTTGATGGAAGATTATATTGACCTTATTGTTGACGTACAAGTGGGTGCAGCCATTGGAATCTTTTTGGCTCAAGACTTCCGGTCTCATTCCATTGATTTTTAAATGTTAAAACAGCTTGGTGTGCTTCTTGATGCTGCAAACTGATATTTTTTAATTCTACTGTAGTATTCTACTTTCTATGTAGAGTCATGGACACACTCGTTTGTAGAGCAAGTAGTTTGACTGTTTTCTGCCATTTATTACTCCTAGCACCATAGGCAAGTGAATTGGAAGTTCTAAAACAATGGCAAAAACAAGCGCACTTCCGCATTGAAAAATAAGGTCAATAAAAGGCCTATATTGCTGTCCTAATTTCTTTAAGTTAAACTTTTGATTGGTTGTCCTGAAGATATTTGTGTTTCTCTGTTTATGTGATATGTGTTGGTGCTCTCATAGGTAGACGGCAAATGTCAAACACCACAAGGGTCATGTGCTTAAATTGTTCGTTCATCCAAAAATGAAAATTATGATATTAATTACTCGCCCTCTATTGACCTTATTATGCACTTAAAAGTGGGTGCAGCCATTGGAATACTTTTGCCTCGAGACTTCCTGTCTCATTCGCTTTCATTGATTTTTAAACGTTAAAATCAGCTTGTTATGCTGCTTGATACTGCAAACTGATATATATTTTTTAATTATATTATTTGACTTTTTATGTTTAGTCATGAATACACTTGTTTGTAGAGCAAGTAGTTTGACCGTTTTCTGCCGTTTATAATTCCTAGTCATTTCCATCATAGGCAGCTTAATCGGAAGTTCTAAAACAGTTGCAAAAACGAGCGCACTTCCGCATTGCAGAATAAGGTCTATACACCGGAGACGTTTGTTAAAAGTACCAAATAACAAAACGTGTCTTCAGTATACAATAGGACTATTTTCAAGCTACAAGAATACTTTTGTGTGCACATTAAACATAAAAAATGAGTTTATTCAATAGTTTCTTCTCCTTAGTGTCAGTTTATGACACAAAGTTGCAAATCACACTTGGCCACTCCTCTGACGTATTAAATGCCATTTCAAACAGAGGCAGTTGTAGGTGGGAATCCAGGGGTGGTATACGTCACTGCACTGTGCCCGTTAGTGATGCGCGGATGGCGGTTATATCAACGGGCGCTGCGGGTAATCCGCGGGTCGGACGGGTTGGATAATAAAAAAATACACTGTGATTAATTGCGGGTCGGTCACAGGTGGATGTAGCGGGAAATGGCAATGTACCAACGAAAAAGCAAAGAGTGGACTTTGCAGAATGGGAAGATGAGACACCCCAAAATAATGGATGAAGTGCAGAAGTACTGTTCAAACTTTCAGTTAGAGGAGCCATCAGAGGAAAATCTGTTATCGTTCTGGGAGAAACAAGATCGCTTATTTACACGACTGCAGCGCCTTCTAAGGAGAATTTTGTGCATTCCTACAACAAGTGGTGCGAGCGAACGCTCATTTAGTGCAGCTGACCGCGTTTTGGAGACGAGGCACAATCGCCCGAATTTAGGTAGATGCTATTCTGTTTTTGCACAGTGCAAAGAAAAAGGCCAAGTAAACATAACATAGCTGCCGTTTAGGCTGAAGTGGCACCCTTTTTGTTATCTTGTTTCTCTATCGGTAAAAGCTAAAATTTCTTATTTTTCGTTTCTGTATCTATTTGAAAATGAAGAATGTTATCTTAAGACAAACGTTTGTTTTTACAAATAAATGTTCATTTAAAAACATCTATGATTAACGTATTATTTTACTATCAGAGATGCGGAGATTAGTTCACTGAATCTGCTGTTAATATCCACGGTGACCTATCATCATGCCTAAAACAAAGAATTAAATTATTAAAGTGACGATCGGGTGCGGGTCTGGTGCGGATATATATATCAGATAAAATTATATGTGCCGGTGGGTGGATAATTAATATGAAGCCGCGGATTCGGGTGACATTTCAGCTGATCCGTGCATCTCTAGTGCCCGTGAACGTGTGCAATATACTGACATTGAGGAGAAAAAACTATTAAGTAAAGTCATCATATTTGTTTTGCGTGCGCAAAAAAAAAATGTATAGTAGGTTGATAATATTCCATATGAAGCACTAAAGACATATGGTCTGTTTTAAGAATGTTCTTAGGTATTTTTGGGAACTTAACTATCTTTGAAGGATGGGGGAGCTCTCGGATTTCATCTAAAATATCTTAATTTGTATTCTGAAGACAAACAAAGGTCTCAGGGGTTTGGAAAGACATGAGGGTGAGTAATTAATAACATAATTAAAATATTTGGCTAAACTACCACCCTAATATTGAACATATTTAAGTAGGCTTTTTGTTATTTAAAATTTACAGATGTTAAGCTGTATTGAGATTTGATTTAATATAGCGTCAACCGGCAATGTTGATTTAGCAATCCAACCTTTGATACGTTTTGTGACATTTTGAGTTATGCACAGTAGTTGTATGATTTGATTCCACAGCATTTTCCACATCACGCGTTCCGCATACACAAAAACATTGTCCAGTTGATTTTTCACGACATAATTAATGACTTTCTTAGTTTTCCTGGCCATTGCTGAATATAACATTTTAAATGCCAGGAGAAGACAATGCCATGAAGAGGGTGGAAAAGTCAGACAGACAGAGGCGCCGTTCCGAGACAGTCTTAGACACTAACTCAGCATTCAGAGTTCACCAGCAGGGCTGCACGTGGATGCTCAGACAAACATACACACATGTTAGCTTTGAGCTGCAGAACACAGAGCTCAGCACCAATTTTCAATGCGCTACAAAACAGGAAGCATCTGTCAACACAGTAAAACGTTGATTTAGCCTGGAAATCTATGGTCAAAGTTCAAGGAATGCGGTGAGACTTATATTTTTGTAAGTTCATGTCAAAGAAAATGAAATATTTCTATATATTGAGACACTATTACACTTTATTAATAACATTTGCTTCCACCAATCTAATATGTCAGGATACAACCTTGACTTCTGTGTACATGAAAGAGGTGGAGGGGAAATCAATTCACTGATGCATCATGATGCTTTCCCAAATGATTCCTGATCGATCCCCAAATTCATCAGAATTTAAATTAATTATTAATCACGCTGGTTATGGAAAATGCTTGCACAGGGCAAAACACTACAGATAAGTGCCATGCGGTGTGCAACGCTGCAAAAATGGTACGGAAGCCGTATCTATAGTGCCAGTTATGCCATAAAAAGTATGCTTGCACTGTACAAACAAGCATACACAGGAGCATTCAGCACCTCACTGACTTCTGCTTATTCTGTATTTACTGACTGATGGAAGACATACTTTATATGGAACCATAACACATAAATAGGAAGAGACGAAAATCTTGACAAATATTATGCTGAAAATTTGAGTTATTGTTGGAACTTTATGAAATCAAATTATAAATGGGATTGAAATTGAGTTAATTTAAATATTCTGAATGAGCCCTTTCAAAATTCACAACATTTGAAAATTAGATCATAAATGTGGGTGCTGTTCAAATGTTTAAAAAGTTTCAAATTGTTTTGAAAAAAGTCTGTTGTGCTTTTTCAAGGACTAATTGGATAAATGCAGTGAATGAGTTTATTATAAAACTATTTAAAATAATTGTATTATATTTGAATACATTTTAAACTGTAGCTAATTCCTATGAGGACAATACTTAATTTTCTTTGTTGTTTCTCCAGTCTTCAGTGTCGCATCATACTATCCTTAAGAAATAATCCTATTATATTATATTAAATTATATTTTATTACATTTATGATTTGCTGCTTAAGAAACGTTTCTTATTAAGTATTTAAATATTTAAACCAGTTATACATTTTTTTCAGTGTTCTTTAATAAATCGAAAGCTCAAATAAAAGCTCTTCTTTTGAAATAGAATGTTTTGTAAAATTATAAATATGCAAATATAGAATTTTGATATAAATTGAATATTGATAAATATATATTGATAAAAATATGGATGCAAATTTATCAATGCATCTCTGCTAAATAAAAGTATTATTGTGTTTTATTTTTCAAATCCCCAAAAAGTAATATGTGAAAAGAATTGTGAATGACAAATGTTTGGAGCACTTTAGCAAGAGTTCTGCAGTCGAGAGAAATGAGGAAAAGAAAACAAGGGTCCTCCGTTTCCACAGAACACTTCCTCAAGGTATGCTGAGTTAGTTGATGGCCTAATAGAGAAGGACAGAGCAGAAACAGAATGACATGATTTACAGATGGAAGTTTAACAAGAACGAAACCTCATTACATGGCAAATCAGATTGTGTGCCACAAAACAGCCTCCAGAAATTAGCCCTGTTTGTTGAAGCATAGACAACCGGCCTCCTGTAAAGTTCTTTACAGAAATTAAAGTAAGATTATGTCTATAAATCTCATACTTTAAGTTTGCTGAGCTGTGAATGCTGGTTATTCATGCTTTTATATGTCTGTATATTTGATGGTTGTTTACATAACTATTGTCGCAACTTTTGACCCAGACATCTTTGATTATTTTTTCAATGTAGGTCACACTAACACTCAATGCCTAAGGGTCAAGGAATCTCTATACTTCATTTGTGCTCAGTCACATGTCAGATGACCCATGAGAACCTAATGTTGAGTATTACAGGCTGACTATTTTTGACTATGACTTCTTCTTTTTTTGTCTGAAATCAAAGAGATGGTCATCTCACAGATTAAAGATTACAACCCTTTTTGGGGGCATGTTTAAACATCTGTTCAGATTCAGTGGAGACAGGAGACAGACAACAGCTTGACATAAAGGGACTGTTTGTTAGGAAATGAAAATACTGTCAGGTTATTAACCCTTGTTTCACAATATTTGAACAGTTTTTTTTTTATCAAAGGGGTTCAATGTTGTTTTAGGACTGTTCAATTTAAAATATCATATTTGATTTTTAGCTGAACTCTTCCTTTAAAAAATAATGCAATGAATTAAGCAAAAGCCTTGATGCATTAATATTCTTTTTTTAGTATCGCAGGGTTACTTGGGGTGAGTGTAAGTTAATCATGAGTGGTGCGTGTGTCTGTGTGTGTATGTGTGTGATGTTCGGCCAGTGTGTGCTTGGTGTTGGCAGTGTGGCATTTTCCCCAATGTGTGCCAGCAGAGGGATTTAATAAACATCCGCCACACTGGGGCAATCTGGTCATGGTGGCCGCTGTGGCTGAAATGGGATTTTTAGGCTAATGCTGGGTGTTGCCTCCCTGTCACGCATCTCCTTTTGGTCAGCGCCATCCGGTGGTCAATGTTTGGTAGTGCACAGTTTTCGAGTCTGCTCTGGGTGTATGTGCACATGCTGAAGCAAGCGTTTTGCTGTGTCGATACACACCTCCAAATATCTCTCCCTTCACCCCCACCTGCCACAGTGCTGTATTGTAACCACCAAAGATGTGAGATTCGCTGATGAATGACACAACGTGGCGTATTTGGGAGGGTTACATTCTTGCAGTAAAACTGAATGGATACAAAGCTTTGAGCATTCCTCTCTCGCAGCACATTTTTTAAAGGGGAACTCATTTTCTCTCGGCAGCAAGTGGCTGGAAGTGTGCTGTGCCATCATGGTATGCTGACATTCATAATTAACGAGGCGATACCGTATAATTTATGAGTACTTTGCTGTGACAATTTAAATCACATTTATATGAAATCACAGAATAGTTAGGAATATTTATGACTTGGTCATTAAGATGATTAATAGGACAGTCAAGAGCACTTTTGGGTGTAGAAATAATTAGATCTTTCTAGGAGAGGATGGTGAAGGCAAAAGCGGTTTAATTTCCTCTGTCATTTTATGCCTAAAAGTGCAATCATAATTTCTGACTTGTCTGTGGTTTTGCTAAAAGGTTTTCGTTGTTGTTTTGTTTGTTTTGTTTACTCCATCCTAGTCAGTGGGATTTTTCAGATCTGCTTTTGTGAAATAAAAAATGGTAACAATTTTAAGGAAATTGGTAAACCATTACAGTAAGGTTACATTAGTTAACAATACCTTTTGCATTAAAGAACATTAACCAGCAACGAGAGACATTTTTTACAGCATCAGTTGGTATTTTTGTGTTGTCTCAGATCCATTATTTTAAATGGTGATAGATTCAACTTTGATCTGTAATAATGTAGAAATAAACTCTGACACTGATAATAGCTTGAACTAATAAATGCTTAAGGCATATTTTTCATTATTAGTTAATGTAACTAATGTAACTAGCTAATGTTTATTGTTTGAAATTTAGTTGTAAAGTGTTGCAGGAAATTTAAGGGAACTCATTTCATACTGCATTTTATTGACATATAATTAATATGTATTGTGTTTGTTTATGTGTCAGGATCGAAAGCTGACCAAGGCAGAGCAGCAGCGCTTTAAAGAGGAGGCTGAAATGCTGAAGGGTCTACAGCATCCCAACATTGTGCGTTTCTATGACTCTTGGGAGTCTGTTCTTAGAGGGAAGAAGTGCATCGTCCTTGTGACCGAGCTCATGACCTCAGGAACACTCAAAACGTGTGTATCATTGCATTCTAACCATTATATATTTGCTATTATTATTATATTAACATGTACACTGAATATTATGCACCTAATGCTGTAATGTGAATATAAATAAATAAATAAATATATATATACAACTAACGTGGCTAACTTATCAGCTTTTGCTTTTATTCAGTGTAAGATGTTACTCATATTTGTTGTTGTTTTTGGCTCATTCACAAGAATTATACACTTAATTTTTTTTTTTTAAATTTCACGTTGAAACTTACTTGATTTTTTTTCTCTCCTTCAGGTATCTTAAGCGCTTTAAGGTGATGAAGCCCAAGGTTTTACGCAGCTGGTGCCGGCAGATTCTGAAGGGTCTCCAGTTCCTACACACTCGTACGCCACCTATTGTGCACCGTGACCTCAAGTGTGATAACATCTTCATCACAGGCCCGACAGGATCAGTAAAGATTGGGGACCTGGGCCTTGCCACCCTCATGCGGACATCGTTTGCCAAGAGTGTCATAGGTCTGTGCTCTTGATTACATTTTTTTGTGTATTGTTTAAGCTGTACTTGGATATGTGATTGACCTCTTTATAGTCATTTGGTAAGACGTTTTGTTTTGAATGGGGTGCAGGTCTCCCACACTAGTGGCTGTAATTATGGTGTCTGTCAAGGATCCAAGAAAAGGTCTCTTTTTGCTTCCTCTGTCTCTTTAACTCTCTTAACTCGTGATGCCAGACTGTAGCTCAATAAAGGGCACTGCTCGCTGCCGCACATTATTGACAACAATATGTGCACGCATAAAAACATCAATGCCTATTGATTTATTTATTTTTTTTGCTGAGAGGAAAGTTAGCACGCCAGATATTCACATTAGAACAAAGCCAAATAAGCAAGCAGCATATCTATTTCAAGCATTGTTCTTTTTACCATGGTAAACCTGAACGCTCACAGCAGTAGCATACTTGAGAAAATGATTCAATTATTTCTAGTCTCACTAAGATGGAGGTTGCTGCAAAGGCTATTGTGGTTAGCAAGTTCAGTCAAGGCGCCAGGGTGCTGCATAGATGATCATGTCTGCTTGCTGTGGCTGAAATTATTCATGTGAATTTCAGTAATTCTGAGATCAGAAAAAGACAGAGAATTTGTTCAAGGGCTTCTTGATTGCTTCAGAAATTAACTACTTGTGGTTTGCAGTTAAATGAGAGGATTTGGACTTGTTTTGAAAGCCTTATATGGAGGAGGCACATTTATAGGCTTAAAACGGCAAGGTTTTTCCGAGTTTTCATGACTTGGTCATTGGCTGTTGTCAAGGAGAACTGAAATTAATAGTTTAACAGATTTTTGTTAGTATCATAGCAACAGAAGCTAAAGATGGCAAACATGACACACAGATGCAAAAAAGAGAGACAATGTCCAATTATGTTGAATAAATTTTTCAGGTACTCCAGAGTTCATGGCTCCGGAGATGTACGAGGAGCACTATGACGAGTCAGTGGATGTCTATGCCTTTGGCATGTGCATGCTAGAAATGGCTACCTCAGAGTACCCATATTCAGAATGCCAAAATGCTGCACAGATCTACCGCAAAGTCACAAGTGTAAGTTGTTATGACTCTTGATATTTAGACAATCATAAGGTGAATTCACGTAAATGTGGTGATGAACGTATATCATGATGCATGTTGTTATCATGTGTTTAAAGAAGCATTTTTAGAAGACACCACAATAATGTTTTAGCATGTACAAATAAACAGCACTTCACTCTGAGCAGTCACAATTCATTCTTCGTAAATTCACGGTTATGTTTTATTATTATTTTATGCACTATTTGTATATGTGCTTCAGTATTCATATACCATCCAGATGTATATCATATGGGGATTAACACCATTTTTTTTCTTTGTGCAGGGCATCAAGCCTGCCAGTTTTGACAAAGTAAATGACCCTGAGGTAAAAGAAATCATTGAGGGCTGCATTCGCCAAAACCGATTAGAGCGGTAAGCACATACCCAGTGGAAGTCCTTCTGTAAGCGAAGCGAGAATGTGAAATGATCATCTACATTCTCTGTTTTCACCCTCAGGCTCTCAGTGAAGGACCTCCTAAATCATGCCTTCTTCGCGGAGGACACCGGTGTGCGTGTGGAGCTTGCAGAGGAAGATACAGGCTGCAAAGACTGCCTGGCCCTGCGCATCTGGGTTGAAGAGCCAAAGAAACTCAAAGGCAAGCACAAGGACAATGAGGCCATCGAGTTCAGCTATGACCTGGAGAACGATAGTGCTGAAGAAGTTGCACTCGAGATGGTGAGAAATGCAGGAAAATCGTCAGAAATAATGTAAACTATAACATGTACTATTTATAGTGATCTCATTCACCTTTTGTATTATTTTTATTCTATTTCTTTTTTGAAGGTAAAATCTGGCTTTTTCCATGAAAGCGATGCTAAGGTAGTGGGGAAATCCATCAGAGACAGGGTCACTCTGATTAAGAAGTCCCGTGAACGGCGGCTCCTCCAACAGCAGCAGCAACAACAACAAAGTCTAGACGAACGCCGTGATTCTTCAGTCCTTACCACCTCAATTTCATATGTTCATCCTTCCTGCACCACCTCCTCACAGGGCACAGGTGCCGCTGCAGCTGCTGGGGGTCAAGGAGAGGCAGAGGAGCTGCCAGAAGTTGACCAACATGTCCAACAGCAAAGCACTGCATCAGGCCTTAAAGGTGTGCACCATTCAATGAAAATCATCTTAAAGGGAGAGTTCAGCCGAAAATGAATCACCCAAAACTTCTGTAATCATTTACTCACCCTTGGCTTGTTCCAAACCAGATTAAGTTTTTTGCTCTAAATGTTCTATAAAAATACTTTAAAAAATGTTGGAAACCGGTAACAATTTACTTCTGTAGTATTTGTTTTTCCTACTGTTCATGTCAATGGTTACCGCTTTTCCAACATTCTTGAAAATTTCTTCTGTTGTGTTCAAATTAACAGTAAACTCAAACTGGTTTGAAACAAGTCAAAGGTGAGTAAATGATGACAGAATTTTCATTTTGGGGGAAACTATTCCTTTAATATGATCTGATTGGTACATTTAACTTATATTTGACCCAAATTGATGTATAAATGTTAATATGTCATTAAACGTTTCAGAGAGTGAGAGTCTTGCTGCTGTCGCTGGACAAAGCCAAGCCTTTTCAGCACCTGATTCAGGGAATCCTTGTGCTCATGCTCAAACCAGCTACCCCACTGGCACATCTGTAAGTCTTGCTACTTCCAAAATAAATGTATATGTTCCATGTACGCAAACTTTTTTCCGGTGCCACACTGTACATCTCCATCTGCTGAGATACCACCATTCTTGCTCATTTGAAACCTTTGATTTGCAGCACAAAAAAGTCACTGTTGTGTAAATGTACACTTTGGTAAGATAAGAATTGTTTCCTTTATTTAGGGAGTAAAAGGAGCAGGGGTTTTGTGTCACCCTCAGCTGCTCCCTATTGGTCAGAGCGGAGGGGTTCCAAATGTGCCTGTTGGCCAGAATGGTGGGATATCTGGCATTTCCATTGGCCAAAGTGGTGGTGGGGCTCAGACTTTCATTCAACCAGTCACGTTGGCATCACAGATCCCATTAAGTGTGCCTCAACAATATTCTCAGGTGATTGTCTCCCTTGTGTCCAGCTTTATTTTGTGCTTTTCCCTTTTCTCGATTTTACTCTTTTTGCACTGGACACAATAGTTTATATCTGAACAAATCTTGGTACACTTGGTTCACTCAGTCACAAATGTTATTTTAATGGAATTTGTTGAGGGACTGATATTTCACTCTCATGTTCATGTCCATTTGTCAGAAAATAAAGTTACAATAACTTTGTGCCATGTCTATATATTTCCAGAGACAATACATAGACATGACACACTATTACTGAAATGCATTTTCTCTCAGAAACCTCTCTGTGCAGGCAGTCTGTGACTTTGATTTAGGTCGTCATGTGCCGAGTTGCGTGATGTTCACTGACCTACATTTTTAATGTTGTGTCCAGAGAACACATTTGTTGCTGAATTTCACTGTAATATTGAGTTGATTTATAAACTGAACCATAGCCTGTTATTTAAAGTGAATACACTTTCTTTACTTCAAACCAAGCTGAAGTTAGGTTAAATTGCTACGTTTATAATTCATGTTTTTTATATGGTGCAACAGTAGATAGATGTCAGAACGGAAAAGAAAAAAGTATATATAATAATGTATGCAGAGCAGCAACAGTATTTGAGGTGAAAAAAGGTACAAACTTTACATATTGACAGATAGAAATTAATTTTCTAAAGCAGTGACTTGGCAGCATTTCTGAATTAAGGCCTATTCACATCAAAAACAAAATCAAAGCAAATTGAATCCAAAAATATTCCCATAATGGTTCAAGTCAAGTGCAAGTTGAATTTTTGTCTCATAGTGTCTGCAATTAAATCTGGACATGCTTCAACCATCATATTGTTATTACATGACCTACCAGTGTTGATTGTGATACTTCACTTTCTTCCATGGCTTCATGGGATAGTAAAGTGTCTTAGATGTTCACCTAACTACTGTTTTATTTTTATTCTTATTGTTATGTACTTCTCAGCTGTTTACACATAGTATTTGGTCATGTCATTTAAGAAACGCCATTTGTTAAAAGTTGCCATATCTGAACCAAAGTATTGCGCTCTTAAAAAACAAAAACAACATTTGCTGGGCACAGATTTGCCAGAAGAAATGCATTGCTGTTATTTAAAGGTTGGGTTTTTGAGCTGCAAAATTGCTTTAATGGTAAAATCGTCCTTTTGAGTACAGCTTTTGTGGGGTATTGGACTGACCTGAACACCATCAATAATGCCCTTCATTTTTGAAATGCGGCCTCTGTTAAAATGAAACATATGATTACTAAAAAAACAAACATTTTGATCATAGTCTAAACACTGTCTAGAATAACCCAATAATTGCACAAGCAGAATCTTTTGCTTTCCAAAATGTCTTTTTTCCTTTGGATGATTAATAAATGCACTAATGCTTATTCCTGCTTTCTGTTTTCTCCCTCCCACCACTACTTGCTACCCCACTACATGATCTGGCCTGTCTACCCCATTCAAATAAATGTTGTTCCTACCAGCCCCTTCCACCATATTCAGCAGATGTTGTATCCTCACAAATGTTACACTCCCTGCCTACTGATGCCTCTACTCCCCACAGTTCCCTAATACAGTCACAGACATACATGCCCCCAGTATCACCCCAGGCACCCATGGCTATCCTCAATTCCTCTGTCCCGACTGGAGAACCCATAGCACCAGCAGGCAACATCATGCCACCCATACAGACCCAAACTAGTATTCCTCCTGTTCAACCCACTGATGTTTTGCCCCAGCAAACTGTTGTTCAAACACAACAGCAGGTGATGCCTGAATTGCCCAGAACACTGCAACCGAACATCCAGCAACCAACACCACAACAGCAGGCAAATGTAATGCAGCAGCACCAGACAGTCTTGTTGCCACAGCAAACTGACCAGGTTCAACAAATTAAGGTTTTGTTACAACAGTCACAGCACACAGAACAATCCCAGGTGGTTCTGCAGGAACAGGCGCCACATTCCAGTGCATCTCAGCAGCCATACATCCCATTACCAAAGCAAGCACCGCCATCAATGACCAACACACAGCAAAGTGAGCTGCAACAGCAGGTGTACATACAGCAACCTCAAAGCAAACCCCAACAACAAGTTGTGATACAGCCTCAAATTCAACAGCATCAGACATCAGTACAACCACCCTCAGTTGATCAGTACCAACACCAGACTCAGCAACAGCAAGTTTATGTGCCACAAATGGCAGAATCACAAGAACAGAATGTGATAAAAACCATGATACAACAGGTACCGGTGCTGCAAACAATTCAGCAGCCATTACAATTGATAGAGCAACAACAGCAGCAGCTTCTGATTAGACAACAAATTGAGCAGCAACAGAAGGCTGCTTTACAAAACCAAATGGAGCAACATCAACAGCAAGTTTATATTCAGCCACCACAACAGCAACAAGTGGAACAACAACAAATTCTTCTGCAGCAACAACAAAACTTGGCAGTACAGCAACAAATAGAGCAACAGCAGCATGCATTAAAACAGCAAAAGCAAATAGAACAGCAGCAAAAAGCCATTTTACAGCAACAGGCAGAACAACAAAGACAGCAGCAACAGACTTTGTTTCAGCAACAGCAGCTGGAGCAGCAACAAGTATTACTGCAGCAGCAACAGCTTGAACAACAACAGGCTCTTCTCCAGCAACAACAGTTGGAGCAGCAAGCTTTACTGCAGCAACAGCAGCAACTTCAGTTAAAGCAGCAACAAGCCCTTCTACATCAACAACAGTTGGAGCAGCAGCAGCAGGCTTTGTTTAAACAACAGCAGCTGGAGCAACAGCAAGCTCTTTTACAACAGCAGCAGCAGCAAGCTCTCATTCAGCAGCAGCAACAGTTAGAGCAAAAAGTATTGCTACAGCTGCAACAGCAGCAACACATTGATCAACAACAAACTTTATTACGCCAACAGCAGCCTCAGCAGATCGAGACTGTTCTACAGCAACAGCCGCAACTTCAGAACTCGACTGATCAACAAATGCAGCAACAAATATTTCAACAACAGACCGAGCAGCAACAGATGCAGCAACATCTACTGATTAAACAACAGCAGATTGAATTACAGCGACAACAAGCTCTACAAGCTGAGAAACAACGGCAGCAAGTTTTATTGCAGCAACAGCAACAACATTTGGAGAAACATGCAGCTCTGGTGGATCATAGTGGACAACAACAAGCAACCCTAGTGAAAGCACAGTCTCCAGAAATGGTCCAGCAGATTAGTCAAGTGCAGCACTCTCAACAAATAATGTCTCTGCAACCCCAGTCTCATCTTGCTCAACAACAAACTGACCAGCAACAGGTCTTGACTCAGCAACAAGCCATTCTTCCCCAAGCATCACACAGACCTTCTCTGGTAGACTTGCAAATTCCAACCTTGCTTCAAGCAGGATCTAAAATAGTCAGCACTCAAATACCTACCCAGGTTCAACCCCCAGTACTTTTGCAGCAACAGGTACCACCTCAGATGTCGGCGCAAACTTCAGCGCAAGTACAACTCCAGAGTCAAGGCGAACCAGCAATTTATAACCAGATTCCAATGCAGAGTCAAAGTCATCCCACACAGCAGTCAATGGGAGGTCATATTCAGACAGGCCAGTTGCAAATTCCACAATCAACCCAACAAATCACATCCCCAACACAAGTTCCTACACCACAACCCATTCATTCTTTTGTCCCAACTCCAACACAGATGGTCTCACAAGGGCAAACCCTTCCACCTCAACCTCAACTGGTACCCCCTCAAGCTGCTGCTTCTCTCCAGTGTCAAGTTGCAGTAGGGTCATCTGCACCTGCATCTCTTGTACAAGCTACAGTACCGACTGCTTCTACACTTGTGCCCACACAGTATGCTCAAGCACCTGTTGCTTCTCAAACTATCCAGTCTGTTCAGTTAGACCTCACTCAACCTGTGAAGCAACAACAACAACAGCCGCCTCTGCAGCAATATCAGCAAGCGGTACTCTCCCCGGTGTCACTTGCACCTACGATCAACCCAGTGGCTTCTTCCTCAACGCAGTGCTATTTACAGCAGACAAACCAATCACAAATGCAGGTCCAAACTCAACAAGTAATTCAAGCTCAGCAACAACCAGTCAGTTTGGCCTCGATGCAGGCAGTGTTACAGCCCCTGCCTTTAGTGCAGCCTCAGGCTACCCAACAGTATGAGCAGCATTTGCCTCAAGCCCACCATGTGCAACAACAACCCCTCCACCATCAGCATCAGGCCCAATCAGTGCAGCAACTTCTTCCACCAAATGCTATCATACCACAAGATATGCACCAACAAACTTGTCAGCCTCAACCAGTGCTCCAGCATGTGCTCCCATTACACATTGCACCCAGTCAGGTACCTCAGACCCAAGCTAGTACAGTACCTCTGTACAGTCAGGTGGTGTCAGCCTCCCCCCAGCAGAAATTAACTCCTCCTACTCAAACACAGTCTAGCATGCAGTCACAAGTACACTCAAACTCACAGGCACAGACTCACATAGAGCCCACTGGAGCTTTTGAGCATCCTCATTACACCCAAGCTGCCTTTATGCCATCACAGATTCCCACAAGTCCATCTCATACATCCACTCTCCCAGCCCAACAACCAGTTGTCCCAGTTTCAGAAATTCCTGTCCCAGCAGACGCACAGCTAACCCAGGCAAGGCCTGCTGATTTGATCCCTGCTTCCACTCCTACTGTCAATACTACACAGTCCCATGACTCAAACGGCTCTGTGTTACCCACCACCGTGCTGGGAGAAAGTGATGCTGCATTGCTGGGCATTGCTCAGGTACAAAAGCACCTTAAATTAGTATTAAAATACATTACACTATAACACATTTCACATTTTTGTATAGCGAGTATGGCTGTGTATCTATATAAAAATTACTTTAAAAGTGATCCATGTACTGTACATTTAAGGTTTTGCAGAACAGATTAATGATAGTAGAAGTAACCTTGAATGAGGCATAACAACGTCTGTCTATTTTAAAATGAGTTGTAATACCTAAAGCATAACACTGAAATCGCTACACCTACAAAAAGTTAAACTTACAAAAATCGAACTTAGTTTTGTCTTCTGAATTTTATTTTTTTAATCTATTTTCACACAAAGTATTGTGTAATACTTTGCTTGTCATTTTACTTATGAAGCTTTTTTGTATTATTTGATTATTATTATTTGCAAACATCATTACATTACTGATGCTTGGTTCTTTGTTTTTCTTTTTGTTTTTATGTTATGTGGTGGTTCCTGTTTGTTTGTGTTTTCTCTCACTAAATAGGACAGCCTAAATCAGTCTGCCAATAGGGGATCTTTATTATGGTAAGTGGTATCGTCTAGTTGTGACAGTATGTTAAACATTAAACAATGTATACAAACTATTAATAAAATATGTTATAAATCCAGCTCTGCTCCTGCCAATGGAGATGAGGGCCAGTTGGTGTGGCCCAGTGGAAAACTAGATAAGGCAAAGTGTCAGAGGAGATCATCCTGTCAGAAGACTGAAAAAACTCACTTCCAACTCTGCATGTTGCAGGTAAGGAAATCACAATATTTGTAATATTTTCTGCACTTCTCTTTTAAATAAACAAATATATATTACAAGGACTTTCTGTATGTATAGGTCTCGTGCACAGGAGACAACATGGTAGAGTGTCAGTTGGAGACTCACAGCAACAAGATGGTCACGTTCAAGTTTGACATCGAGGGAGATGCACCTGAAGACATCGCAGATTACATGGTAAAATATTTTTAGCAGCTACAGTGATTCATTTGCTTTTTGTGAAATGGCATGCTAAGATAATTTGTAATAGCTGATCCTGATCTGTGGCCTTTTCATTCGGAGTGTGTATTCATCAGTAGATTTCTTCACAATGTGTTTTGTGTAGGTGGAGGAGGACTTCGTCCTTGAGCCTGAGAAAGAGAAATTTGTTGAGGAGCTGAGATCTATAGTGAAGAAAGCTCAAGCAATACTAAGTACTCAGTCACAGGTTTGTAATTCCTTGTTGCGTGTTGCTATTGTTGAAAAAAATTTCCATCTCCATTTTCTATAACCTTACACAATTGTTCAAAAAGTTGTTGTAATGTATTTTCATATGAAATTTATTCCTACTATATTCCAGATTCATTTTCATTTCGGCTTAGTCCCTTTATTAATTTGGGGTCGCCACAGCAGAATGAACCGCCAGCTTATCCAGCATATGTTTTACACAGCGGATGCCCTTCCAGCTGCAACCCATCTCTGGGAAACATCCATACACACCCATTCACACTCATACACTACGGACAATTTAGCTTACCCAATTCACCTATACCGCATGTCTTTGAACTTGTGGGGGAAACCGGAGCACCCGGAGGAAACCCACGCCAACACGGGGAGAACATGCAAACTCCACACAGAAACGCCAACTGACCCAGCCGAGGCTCGAACCAGCGACCTTCTTGCTGTGAGGCGAACGTGCTATCCACTGCGCCACCGTGAGGCCCCTATATTCCAGATATCAGTCTCAATTTTCCAATATGCTTATTATTCTAATTTGCTGATCTCTTATTATTTTCAGAGTTAAAAACAAATATGCTATGTCATTTTTGTGGAAACCATTATGCAGTTTTGAGGATTGTTGATGGATAGAAAGCTGAATAGAATTGGACTTGTTTGAAATAGAATTTAGTGAATAGTGTTTTGCTGTAATTGTTTTTAATTACAGTATTGCTTAAAAATACAAACAATAATTAATTTTAAATAGTAGCATATGTTGTTCTTTTTATTATTTCTAATTATAATTTTTTGTCACAGACTGGATCCTTGGAGCAGCTCCAAGTGAGCACCCCATCCAGTGCAACAAGTAAGTGTAACAATCTCGCATGTGCGTTTCTCGCGTATTAAATCATAAAACAAATTTATGCTTAAAATAGCATTGTTTTTTCAGCATTGCATTGGTTTCTTTTAATATTGATTACAATAAATAAAAAATATCAACCAAGGCAACCAACTGTTGATACATTTACTGTTTTACTTTTTTCTCATTTCCAAAGTGGATTCAGCCCCTCAATCTTCTCCAGTGGGTCGCTGGCGGTTCTTCATTAACCAGACTATTCGTCACCGTGATTCGCACTCCAACCAGGGAGCTTCGACTCCCCCTCCAGTGGGAGAGAACAGAGTTCCCAAGTCCATAGAAACCGAGAAAGGTAGAAAACTCATTGTGAGACCCTTAACTTTAGGCCTGCAGTAAAATTTTCAGTAGAAATGACCTAACTTACTTTTTATTGTAAATTGCAATAATGATTAATAACACTAATGTTAACACTTTAAATTCTGTCTAATGTATTATCAGATCATGAGAGCCCGCAGCGCTCAGAGTCTTTTGCTGGAATAGCATCTTCCCCAAGTTCTTCACTATCTGCATCTTCCCCTCCAGTCTCTACTGTATCAGCCCCTGCATCCATGTCAGCCTCAGCCATGGCTGCCCAAAAAGATTTAAAACCTGCTGCCTTGCCAGCAGTAGAGCAAGTCTCCTCTACTATGCTGACTGCAGGTCCAGTCCCTGCCATGGCCTCCAGTACTTCTGCCACTCCTTTCCCTGCAGCCATGGCTCTCACAGGCTCTAATGTAGACCAAGGAGAATCGGCTGTTAAAGGTGAGGGTGAACAGCCTCTCTCTACCTTGCCCACTTATGTGACCCCTCCAACGTCACTGGCAACCCATGCTGACCCATCTCAGCACTATATTGCTCAAACCCAAATGGCACCCTCACAGATGCCGGATATACCTCGACAAACCCAGACACTTCAGTCAACAATGGTCAAAACTGAACAGGCTCAGCAACCGCAGATTACACCTCAGCCACTTCTGCAGGACACTCCACAGCTACCTAAACCAGAGTCAAAATTGCTACCACAGGCAGTGCCGAAAGAGATGGTCCCTTTGCATGGAGGTCTTTCAGCTGCCCAAGTTCAGCAGGTCCCCCTCCAGCAAGTACCAGTAGAATCGCAACAGCAGCCAATGCAACAGACCACATTCTTACAGCAAACATCCAGTGCAGAGCAGATCCAGCAGCACGCGGCAGAACAGTTTGTATCTCAAGAAACCAAATCAGCTTCAATGATACTGACCATGCATCCGCAGCATGGCTTCCAGACCCAGGATCCTCAGCAGGTTCAAGCTCCATTTCAGCCTGTGATCCCCCAGCAGCCTCCAACTGAGCAAACCCAGACATTATATAAACAGGTACCACATGATATGATGCCAGTGGCAAAAACCGCATTGCAGAAGCAAGTGTCTTTCCAGCAGTCAGAGTCTGAGCTGTCCACGGGTGAGGACACAGTCAGCCACTCCGCACCTCCCCATCCCTCTTCAGAGACCTCTCTCCCACCCCTCCCGCTCTCTGAAACAGCTCTTCCCCCCCTCTCCCACACATTTACTCCTTCCCCAGCACAGCCCTCCTCAGTAGCAGAGTCGGACAGTGAAGGCCCTCCAAAAATTGAGTTTGTGGACAACCGAATCAAGACTTTGGATGAGAAACTGAGGACTCTGCTCTATCAGGAGCACAGCGGCAGTGGAGCAGCTCTGGGTAGTGCCTCCACAGGTGGAACTGCTCCAGCCTGCTCCACTTCAGGATCCGCCGCAGCCTCCACTGCAGTTGACGAGTCTTCAGAAGTCCCCTATGCGTTCTCCCTACCTCCTGCCACTTCCTCAGACACCTCCCCTCACTCCACCTCTTCCACCACCTCCTCCACCACCCCTCGCTCTTCCTCCACCTCCCCGGATGGAGAGCGGGAGAGAGCAGGCGAGGAGGAGACAACTATTTCACCTGCGGTGCAACACCAGCCTGCCTCCTCTACATCGCCTCCATGCTCTCTGCTGTCCCATCCACAGGAGCCTGGATCCCCAAAAGTTACCATTCAATCATCAGTAAGCGTAAGTAAGGGTGTGTGTGTCTTACCATCTGTTTACAACTTACTAAAATGTGTTTTGGTTGTTTGGATTACAAGTAGGCAAGGGAGACACACTCATGTTTTCTCCTAGCATTCATGCACTTTCTACTTTTTTCTGATTTATTTGAGGGAATGTACAGTATATATGCACTTGTTCCAAAATTTTGAAATGAGCTCCTGCTAATTACATATGAAGGTTAAATGATCAGAAAGTTAAAGCAATACGAGGAGCAGCAGTTTTTGTTTCTTCTGATAACCACAAAATTATGCAGAAAATTGGGTTTGTGTAATGTAGAAATGGAAAGAGAATTGATTGATTTGAGAATTGAACTTTTTTTTTATTGTTCCTTTCAATCTCATAAGCATATACACAGAGTAAGAAACCCAGTCAATTGCTTTTTTTTGCTACATCTGTAGTTGGTTGAAAGGCAACAAAAGACATTTCAGAACCTATCTGCACTTAGTTGTACTCATGATCATATTGACAAACACATTTTAATTTCAGGTGTAAACAGAGCTGTAATCAGGTGAATAATTTATTGTCCTATACTATTTCATAAAAAATAATAAACTACCTTTATATCATGAAAGAAAATTTCATTTAATATAAAAAAAGCCTTTTTAATAATTGCCTTTTTTGGTAATTAAAAAATGTAAACAGAAAATGAATAAAATAATTCATAGATCAAAATCATAAAAAAGGAAATGTGGCTTTTTTTTAAGTTACTTTTTAGGACAAGGTTACTTCAAGTTTTCAAATTTTCATTCATTCATTTTTCATTTTCATTTCGGCTTAGTCCCTTTATTAATCTGGGGTCGCCACAGCGGAACGAACCGCCAACTTATCCAGCATATGTTTTACGCAGCGGATGCCCTTCCAGCTGCAACCCATCACTGGGAAACATCCATACACACTCATTCACACACATACACTACGGACAATTTAGTCTACCCAATTCACCTGTACCGAATGTCTTTGGACTTGTGGGGGAAACCGGAGCACCCAGTGGAAACCCACACCAACACAGGGAGAACATGCAAACTCCACACAGAAACGCCAACTGACCCAGCCAAGGCTCGAACCAGCGACCTTCTTGCTGTGAGGCGAATGTGCTACCCACTGTGCCATCGTGAGGCCAGTTTTAAAATATGAAATATGTATTTGTTTTTAAGTTTAATCTTGAAAATAACATTTGCAGTCAATGTCAAATGTTTTTTTTTTTTCCCATCACATCACTATTTTCATTAAATGTACACATTTCTTGAAATTGGTATCAAAAGTTAAACACAGAATTTTATTTATTTTATTTTTTTTAGCTTGTTTCAGCGTTTTGACTGCTCTGCTTACGTTTGTTTCCCTCCCCTTGTTCACGTGCTATGTCCAGGCTCCCCCTTCCCTCTCTGACAGCTGCACCCCTGGAGATGTTCTGTTGCCTTCCTCTTCTCAGCCGCCCGTCCCACTGTGGCCTGGACAGCAGCAGCACAATGAAGGAGGTGGATATTTTGGCCTAAACCTGACATGTCCTAGTATCAGAAATCCTGTTAGCAAGAAATCCTGGACTCGCAAATTCAAAAGCTGGGCATGCAAACTGCGCCACTCCGCCAGCTTGTTCAAGAAGCCCAGAGTCCAGCAAGGTAGTGTTCGCGCAAGAGAGAGCGAGTGAGGGGTGTGGGTGGGCACAGAAAATAAATGTTTAGAATAAAAGTCATTTGGTTGACCCCTTACCTTGCTAGATAGGGATTTCTTAATTGCTAAAATATACTGTTAGAATTAATAATTAGTTATTAATCCTAATAGTTTTTCCATGGTGGTTGTTGCTGTGTGCTTAGTCTGTAATGAAGTCATTACATCACCTAGCGATTACATTTTTCTTGCTTTAGTTTTTTTGTTGTGGAATTGCTCTGCTTTACATTAACAATTATGTTGTAGATTCCTTTTCGTTTTTGTCTGCATGCGTTACCCAGGGGTAAGAACAGACGAGGGTAGAAAAGGCAGAGAATCTAAGAGTGATGACCCTGGATCTGAGTCTCCAGTCTCACCGTATGCAGTGCTGATATTGCGGTGCCTGCACCCCTCACCATCCTGCACCTGCCTCACTCCCCCATAGCACCTGAAATGGCTAAAATGGCACACTTGTTTAGAAACTAAATGGGTTGTACTCTGAAGTTTGCACTTGTTTAGTAAAGCTTAAATGCCGCAATATGATGTTCAATTATGCCCAATTTAATCAAATTACTATTTATTATGATGCCAAAAATAACAGCTGCAAACTTTTCTTTTTAGAAATTAATCTGACCTACATGACTTCTTTATATTTATAAAGGAATTTACTGAAGCTTTATCAAGTCAATCTAATATCCGGCGAATCAAACAGCTATTTTTTTTATATTCAAATCAGCATATGAATCAAAATTTTTGAATCTGATATGTGACCCTGGACCACAAAATCACTAAATCTTATGTTGCACAGGTATATTTTTGGCAGTTGACACAAATACATTGCACGTCACATTGCACAAAATTGCAGATTTTCTTTAAATGCCAAAAATCATTATAATAATAAATGAATATCATGTTCCATGAAGATTTTTCTGTAAATATATCAAAACTAAATTTTTGATGAGAAATCTACATTGCTAAGAACTTAAGACGTCTTTAAAGGTGGTTTTCTCAGTATTAAAATTATGAACCCTCAGATTCCAGATTTTCAAATACTTGTATCTCTGCCAAATATTGCCCTATACTAACAATATCTAAAACCTTTAAAACAATTGACACTTATGACCGTATTTGAGTTCCATGGTCACATATATGAATCTGAGTTTCTCCAACAGCTTTAGATCATATCCTGTTCTTTCCTACCTGGGTAGACTTTTGGAAGGTTTTGTTTTCCTTTCCTTTTTTTGCATGTCTGTGTTTGGAATGGAATACTAGCATACTGCTGTCTATACCGTTTTGTTTAAAAGTGTGTGACAAATAGTTTAGTGTGAAAAATGGTACACAGTATGCACTGATTAGCATTTCAAACTTGCCACAGTCTTGTTACATGTTGCACAGCCAAAGGTTTGGAGTCAGTGAGAGTTTAATGAGATTAATACTTCAAGGATGCGTTAAATTGATTGAAAGTGTCTAAAAAAACTTTCAATGCATTGTTAGAAAAGCTATTTTAAATTCTAATGATATTTCACTCTATTACTGTTTGTACTGTATTTTTGGTTAAATTATTGCAGTCCTGGTGAGCATGAGAGCCTTCTGTGGATAAAACAAAACAAAAAAAACTTACTGACCCCAAACTTTTGAATGGAAGTGTACATTCAGTGGCATCTTAGAAATGAAGGCCAATTACACACTGCAGCATAATTTGATTGCCAGTTCGCCCTTTAATGCTTAATCCTGTTCTGTACACACATGGTTCAGAAATGAACAAGAGTGACAACACTGAAGCTGAAGTGTGTGCATGGCCAAAAAGTTTCAATTGTAATTTTGGCTTTTTAAATGAGCAGGTTGTATTTAGTTTTATTGCATGAAGCTGAACCTTTCCACTTTGTGCACTGTATACATATCTAGCATAGTATACAACTTAGTATGATAAGATGCATTATTCCTATTAGTCTTCTCTGGTTGTATACTGCACATTGTGTGGTTACAAGTCGTGTATATTCCCCATAAACGCTACATTTGCATATGGTGTGTAATATACTGAACATGCTTAGCATGAGTAATATGATAGTATGCCATTCCCAACATAGCTAAGTATATTATAGTATCAGTCCAAAGCAATAATGCAGTAGTTTTCAGCAGTTAAATTGACAGATGTGTAACACTCATATATACAGTATGTGTGTGTATGTATATGATTGCATCATGAAAAGCACCTTAGGACCACCATCAACTAGAACTAGACTGGAATGATAGAGTGTTTATGTATGTATCCTCTGGACACAGTATATGTAGATGATTCACACATGCTGGCTGGTATCACTGCGGCTCAGTGTTATTACAGTCTGACAGATGAATGCAATTGTGTGAGTGTGGATGGATGGGGGCACGTTACTTGTGTTTATTACTCTGCAATGTTTTAGAAGTTGTACTGCAGAATTTGTCCATGTTTATTCAAGCTGCTCCCTCCCACCCTTCCCCACACCCATTCCCCATCACACACTGCATGACGTTTGAGATGTTTATCATATTCAAATTCATGTCCACCGACTGCCAGTGACAGTGTATTTTGCCTTGTTGACTCTATAATCTCACCAAGTGAGCATGCATGGATACTTGTTAGTTAAAGAAATCTTGTGTGCTGTAGTTATTAATGCAATTTCCTTGTGTTTGTTTGTGGTGTCTCTTGTGGTTTGTCTTGTTTGTGTGCTTATTTGTGTTTTTCTTTTAATATGTATATAACAAATTTGTCTGTATGTTCCCATTTCATTTTACTATTGTTGTTGTGTTCCCTTGTCTTTGCGTGTGTTTCTTTATTCCTTTTGATAAGATGGCAACTCCAGCCAGGGGATGAAGGAAGCATCTGCAGATGACCAACCCTGCTCACGGAGAGGCCGTTTCCAGGTACGATAACCATTGTTCACTTCTATGTCATTTTGCAGTAGCTCAGCCTTGCCAATTGCTGGTCAAACAGGAGGAACTGTAAACATTGACACAAAACTACTTGCCCTATAAAGCACGTTTACAGATTAGTTCTTCTGCTCCTGTGAAAGTGTCTATTTGTCATCGATTAATGATATGATTTCTTTTCTCCCCACCAAATGACAAAAGAAGACTTTAAATTCTGATGTGACAATGAAATACAAAAGAAAATATACACTCTAAGTGTAAAATGTATTCATATTATTACATCACTATACTTAATCACCGGTCCAAAATCTATATATAAACATAATTATATCAGAGGCATGAGTCTTTCTGATTGGCCCACTGCTTTGGAACTGACATTGGTGAGTGGTGCTCTGTATAAAGTTGAAGTTTTTTTTTTAAACTGTTGAACTTGACGTGGTGTCTTAAGAACAGCACTCAAGCATAATGATCACGCACTTGTTTACATGCTGTATAAAAACAATGGTAAAGTAGCACATTTGAATGGCAAAACTTGTTCTATGTGAATGGCCCCTTATGATGATGTCTATATGCATACCTCATAAACACAACCATTCCCATATGACTAAAAGGTAATACCATGAGTTTTGGTTTATTTTCTTTCTTGTTAAATATACATCACTCTAATCACAGAAATATCAATAAATTCCTGCTGTCTTTTTTTCAGGTGATTCCAGTATCCCAGTCTGCAGAGACCCTTCCAACGCAGGAAGCTCCTCCAAGCCAAACGATGAGAGTTGGCCGTTTCTCAGTCACTCAAGCTGAACATCGAGAAGAGCCTTTGACTGACAGCTCCCCTGTGTCACCTGACCTGGAGCGAGAGAGAAGGAAAACGAAAGATGAGAGGAGAACGACAGCACCCAGCCACCCATCCAAGAGTCATGCGCACTCCCCCCTGGGCAGCAGTGATGATGAGAGTGAGGTGGAGGATGAAGATTTGAGGAGAGAGCTGCACAAACTCAGAGAGAAGTGAGACAAGTTCAATATGCCTGTTGCTTTACATTTACTTGTATCCAAAGTGACTTACAAATGAGGATAATATATGCGCTTCAAATCACCAGATATATCCAATATATAGTCGCTATGACAAGCCTAAGTTACTTCAGCATTGTTTTGTTTTTTTAGAGTTAAGTATGAAAACTGTTTTTAGGTCCAAGCCTCTACTCAAATGAATTGATGAAACTCTCTGAATAGCCGCTTATAACCACTGATCATTAATGTCACACATTAAAGTGCCCATATTATAGATTATAAAAGGTTCATATTTTGGTTTGGGGTGTCCACAACAACAGGCTGATATGTATGCAAAATCAAAAACACTTTTATTGTCTTATAATATGCATTGATTTTTATCGTTTTGTCCTATATGATTTGTCCTGAACCCCTCCTTTGCCTGACGCTAATCCGCAGTGATTGGTCCAATTTGATTGGCCTACTGAGTGCTGTGCATGTCGGAAACGGGAATGCCCATAAGTGTTGAAGCAAGCAGCCAGTGTAGTGAGTGTACATATATGTGTAAGCCCAATGCAGGAACATATTACACTCACCTTGTCCAACTGCTCGTTAAAACAAATGTCTAATCTGCCAATCACATGACAGCAACTCTATGGAGTTAGGCATGTAGGCATGGTCAAGACGATCTGCTGCAGTTCAAACCGAGCACTAGAATGGGGAAGAAAGGTGATTTAAATTACTTTGAACATGGCATGGTTGTTGGTGCCAGACGGGCAGGTCTGAGTATTTTAGAAACTGCTGATCTACTGGAATTTTCACACACAACCATTTCTAGGGTTTACAGAGAATGGTCCGAAAAAGAGAAAATATCCAGTGAGCGGCAGTTCTGTGGGTGCAAATGCCTTGTTAATGCCAGAGGTCAGAGGAGAATGGCCAGACTGGTTCCAGCTGATAGAATGGCAACAGTAACTCAAATAACCACTCGTTACAAACGAGGTATGCAGAAGAGCATCTCTGAATGCACAACACGTCCAACCTTGAGGCGGATGGGCTAAAGCAGCAGAAGACCACACCGGGTGCCACTCCTGTCAGCTAAGAACAGGAAACTGAGACTACAATTTGCACAGGCTCACCAAAATTGGACAATAGAAGATTGGGAAAACATTGCCTGATCTGATGAGTCTCAATTTCTGCTGCGACATTCGGATGGTAGGGTCAGAGTTTGGCGGCAACAACATGAAAGCATGGATCCATCCTGTCTTGTATGAAGGGTTCAGGCTGCTGGTGGTGGTCTAATGGTGTGGGGGAGATATTTTCTTGGCACACTTTGGGCCCATTAGTGTCAATTGAGCATTGTGTCAACGCCACAGCCTACCTGAGTATTGTTGCTGACCATGTCCATCCCTTAATGACCACAGTGTACCCATCTTCTGATGGCTAATTCCAGCAGGGTAACGCGCCATGTCATAAAGCGCGAGTCATCTCAGACTGGTTTCTTGAACATGACATTGAGTTCACTGTACTGAAATGGCCTCCACAGTCACCAGATTTCAATCCAATAGAGCACCTTTGGGATGTGGTGGAATGAGAGATTCGCATCATGGATGTGCAGCCGACAAATTTGCAGCAGTTGCGTGATGCTATCATGTCATTATGGACTAAAATCTCTGAGGAATATTTCCAGTACCTTGTTGAATCTATGCCACGAAGGATTAAGGCAAAAAGGGGGTCCAACCCGGTACTAGTAAGATGTACCTAATAAAGTGGCCGGTGAGTGTATGAATATTAATAAAGCCCTGCATATCCACATATTATTAAAGCCCTGCAGTTTGTACGCCAGCGAATTTGCTCTATTATCCCTCATAACTCAAGTACCAACAACAACAAACATTCAGTATTAATCAGCTCACCAGCAGTTGAGCTATTTGGAACATTTACCGTATCGGGGCACGCAAGCACTTTTAGATTTAAAACTCACTGGACGTTTTCATCCACTTAAAGCTCTGTTACACACTGCATGAAAGGTTATTTTCGAAAATCCATAATGGGGGCCCTTTAAAGCCAGTCTTTTACATTTAAAAAAAAAAAAGAAAAAAGATAAATCATTGTTTGGGCATCTGAGAAACTGTGAGCGTATATTAGTACAATATATTAATTACCTTTTGTATTCTGATTTAGACCCTGAAACTGACGTCAACCTTAACATGCAGATGTTAAGGCAGCCTTAACATGTTCTTTCTCTCTGCAGACACATCAAGGAGGTGGTGTCCCTGCAGGCACAGCAGAACAGAGAGCTGCAGGATTTGTACAAGCAGCTTCGCTCTCTCAAAGACTACAGACAGCCAATGTCCATGAGCCTGTCCCGCACCTCTCCTCTGCCCTCCGCACCCCTCGCCATCTCCCCACGCAGACCCCGACCTGCCAAAGCCAAGCTCCGGCCTCGACCACACTCTCACATGGATAACAACGGAGTTGCGCACCAAGGTACTGCCATATTCAAGAGTTGGGTGCCATTCAGATTGAGTGACCTTTATTGTGATTCATAATGTACTTATTCTTGCTTTTTAAAATGCAAACACTCAGGGAGTCTTCAGCAGTCTAGCAGTTATTCTGGTGGGGAGCAAAGCAGGCTACATTTATACTGCACGCCAGAGAAATCACAATCCCTGACGTCTAATAGAGGTACTTAAGCTAGAGAATAGATTATGTTTTTAGAGCTCCAAATTTTTATGCTGCAGTTAAAAATGTGGAACCAGTAGGATTTTAATAAGCATTTTGCTTTTGTATAAAAAGATCATACATCCGTTCAGCAAGGATGGATTAAATAAATCAATAGGACAGTAAAAATATTTGCAATACTGTAAGCAATTATTGTTTGCAAATAAATGTTGTTCTTTTGAGCTTTCTATTCATTAATAAATATGGGGGTGGGGAATCAATATTTCCACAAATATTTAAGCAGCACTGTTTTTAACTTTCAAAATACTAAATATAAAAATATTGAGCACCAAATCAGAAAATAAAACAAAAAATATATTTATCTATTAACGTGGAAATAACCATTACATTTTAATATCATGTATTGTAATATTTTGCAATATTACAAAAATATTGATCAAAACCATTTTAAAGATTCTCCTTTTGTTTTTTTTCTCAATTTTTGTAGCTAATCACAATTTTTTTAACCATTCCAATTTCTTGTTTTCAGACCACAGTCCTTCAGCCCAGGGTTTTGCCAACAGAAAGAGCACATTCACAGATGAGCTGCATAAACTTGTTGATGAGTGGTCAAAAGAAACTGTTTGTCCAGTTCAGCCCAAGCCTTCCCTGAATCAGATCAAACAGATTCAACAAGTGCAGGAATTGGGTGGATGGAGCCAGCCTGCTGAGGTGAAGCATTTATGCACCAGGCACAAACTCTCAAACACAAATATGCAGATTACACTGTAGGAGTTCAAATATTTTGCTGTCACATTAGTGTATACTTTGTAGAGTGTATAGATTACTCTTCTTTATCACTTTCATACCAAGAAACCTTCTGTTGGTCAACTTAAACTTCTTCTGAAATGTGTAGGGGTAAAAAATGTCAGTGTTTCACTCAAACACAGCAAATTGCAGATTTTATGGTTAAAAAATTACATTGTTTTGACTAAGATATAACACTAGTGGAAAATGATTACTTTTAATTTAAGATTGTTTTAATCTAATTTAATGACATTACTGTTTCTTAGACTCGCACATAAAAATCTGCCACAGTATAAAAGTACAGTATATCACTTGCTTGAACCATTTTTCTGCTCTGGCCATTTTTCTGCACAGAGCCACATGCTCTATATCAGGCATTTATTCAATTTGTACTAGAATTACAATGAATTTTTAATTTGGTTTCATTATGTGAAATATGCTGTGGCTAGTATTCTGACTTGAATAATGCAATTAATATCAAGCACATTGGTCTAGAACATTACTATTTATTCCTTTATATACAGTACATTTGTTTATAATAAATTCTTGTATAGTCCATGCCATAACAGTTTTTGTTTTAATGCTCAGTTTTTGTTTGTTTAGTGAAGGGGATTAAAATATAGGTCTATAATGTTTTTAAATGTTTGATTATATTTCGGGCTGCCTAGTTTACATTATTTCTAAATGAAATTAAATGAAATTAATTTATTAACTTATTTTCTATAAAAGAGAGTTTTAAATTCCTCTATAATAAATATTTGCAATAATAAAGCTGACTAACAAATAATACGCTAATAATAATGTTTCTCTCTTGCAGACAACGCCTTCGTCAGGTTGGTTTTCCGGAGCCCCTTTAAGTACACCTGTATCAGTCAGTATGACCACCATGACATCCACCCCCTATAGCGCCATCAGTGGACAAACACAGCCGCCTCCGACGCAATTTCCCATTGTACCTCTACCCCAGCAGAACGTGCATCCGCAGCCCGGCCTGCACCGTCAGCCCCTGCAGTACAGCCCTTCACCCCTGCAGCAGGCCCAGCTCCCGGTGCCTGCAGCAGGACAAACGCTGCCCCCGACCAATCCAGACGCTGTATTCTGCTCATGCTCCTCCTCCTCCTCCTGCTCCTCTTCCTCCTGCTCCTCCTCCAGTGCCAAACTTCACCCCAAACCTTCCACGTCCACCCTTCCTTTAGGACAGCAGTGAGCGGATACGGATGTACATCTTGTACAGTACAGACTCCAGTAGCAAGCGGTTGCCTGTTGGTGTGTGTGTGTGTGTGTGTGTGTGTGAGTATGGGGGTGTATAAATACTGTAGTGTGTGTATTTGTGTGCGCGTGCGTTTGTGTTGCTTTTTTCTTTTTCCGATACATATCCTCTGTTTCCACACCGTCAAGTTTTATATCTGACTTGAACTTGCCCTATATAGAAACAGTTTTTGACATGAGAAATGATCCTGTTTGTTTTTATTTATCAATGCTTCAAAAACGAAAGGACTATTTGATTTGTTTTTTTGTTTTTTTTTTAAGTGCAATTAGTAACTGATATTTAAATTCATCTTTTCTGTGTTGTTGTGACGTGGATCTGTATAGCTTAAAAGAGATATTTTTTTATATATAAGCACAGAAGCGACAACAACAACAACCAGACGTCAACAGCAAAAGCGGCATCTCAATATAGCACAACAAATTGAGCCTGAGGTGAAATCCAACGCATGTTCCAGCGCAGAGCATGCTAACCTTGCAAACATCTTTGTAGCTACATTCGAAAAAACACGTGTTGTGCACGGATAAGGCATGCTCCTCATTTATTATATTTTACAAAGATAAATAGCGATAATGATTTAGATCTAGCCGAGATGTTTTCTAGAGTAACATAAATAGCCATCGACTAATTCCTTTTACAATTCTGCAATTTTAATTGTGAGAAGAAAAAAAAAAACGAATAAGAATTTTTCATTTGATTTCAAATGAAAGTAGCTAATATGATTGCAGTATTTTCCTCTCTGTCTTAGCGGGCGTTCATACTTTTAAGGTTTACACTATTAACATTAGTCCCATGGTGAGGAGTGCAAGACTAGACGGCTGTTTGGACTGCTCAAGTGAAGTGAACGCAGCTTGTTCTTGTTCTTGTGTATTTAGTTTTTTTTTTGCACAGTCCTGTATGAACGTGCTGCCGTGCACATCCAGCTGTGATCTGTCGACTGTGAGTTTGCTTTTCGTGAAAGCAGCGCATCAGCAAAACACTGGCAAAAAGACGTATTCCTCCGTAAACTCTGGTGGAAATGATATACATGTACATATGCGTAACTGCCAAGATCATTTATGATTGGGAGGACTTTCAGAAATGGGTTGCCTTTCTACAATGTTTTTCTTTTTCCTGATCATAAAGTTCGTATGAGATTTAAATTAAGGAATAGTTTACCCCAAAAAAAGTGAAAATATGCGTTTATATCTACTGAGGTATTGAAGATGTAGGTGATTTATTTATTTTTTTCCCCATTGAAATGTTAAAGATGATTTTTAGGTGAATTCCTGATTATCTGTGATTCTTCAATACTGACACTTTGATAAGAGTAAAAAAAAAAACATACAGGAAAAGCAAAAGTAATACACTTAGCTCTTGATGATGCATATAATCATGTAAAGTGATCAGTCTGTGCAAGAAACCCAAAATTATTTACGACATTGGTTGCCTAATTTGTTTAGTGCTGGTTTAAATACGTTTCATGAATCACTAAGACCATGGTTTTAGATTAAAAAAAAAAAGAATAGCCTGATGATGACTAAATTGAACACATTTGAGTGATGCATCTCTTTAAAATGTTCATTTACCTAAAGATTTGTGTTAATTACTCACCCTCATTTCCTCCCAAACTCCCGAGTCCTTCATTCATCTTCAGAATACAAATGAAGATATTTTAGATGAAATCCCTCATCCTCCATAGACAGCAAGCTCCCCGGCTCATTCAAAGTACAGAGGAAACGTCAAAAAGGTATCTGCCTAATACCAAAAAACCATATGCGTTCAGTGGTTCAATCGGAATATTATCAAGCTACGAGAATACTTTGTGCGCTCAAAACAAAAATAATGACTTTATTCAACAGTTTCTTCATCCCAGTGTCAGTATAAGAATGCTGTGCTCTTTAACACGCGTCCTATACCGACACTGAGAAGTTATTTTTGTTTAATGTGTGCACAAACGTATTCTAGTATAGCTTGATTTAATATTCCAATTGAGTCACTGAAGGCGTATGGTCTATTTTGAGAATAGTTTTTTATTATCTTTCAGGACTTTGAATGAGTCGAGAGCTTTGCTGTCTATGGAGGATGAGGCAGCTCTCCGATTTCACCTAAAAAAAAAAAAAAAATCTTCATTTGTGTGTCAAAGATGAACGAGTTTGGAAAGACTTAAGGTTGAGTAATTAACTTCATTTTCTTTTTTGGATGAACTAATCCTTTAATTCCTATCCTTTAAATCAGCAGCTACATAACTCTGTCCGACTACTGAAGGTTTATAGGGCCGGATTCTCATCGAGGGTCTTTTATAAACCTGCAAAACCCATATACAGAAAAACTGACTGTGTTTGTTAATGTTCTGTTGAAAAAAAAAAAAGTAACGGAGGCTTGATAGGACTGAGGCGACCTTCGTTTTTAATAGACGGGCAGGAGGGAATGTATTGTAAGTGCACAAGGAATGGGGAACTGGTTTGTTTTGTGAAGCTTTTTAAATTGTTTAAATGCCTGTCGATGTTCTAAAAAGAAAGTCAACCTGATTTCTGCCTAAAGAGGGTTGTTTCCAGTATTTTGTCCTTTTTTTTTTTTCTTTTGAAGACAAGACCCACCTGCTCACAGTAAAAGCAACACTACAGTAGTGGTGAATTTAAAAAAAAAAAGGCTGTTGTGTCTGAGAGAACTCAGACATTATCCATTTGAGCTGTACAAATGGGAAATGTAAAGATGCCCCTCTGCTGAAGTGTTACCAAAATGTAATCTAAAAAGAAAGCATTATTTTTGTATTTTAAAAAGGGGGTTGTAAAAATGTAAAATTGTGTACTGATCAGTGTTGAGAAAGCTGTGGTTATCTGGTAAGACACAGGTCCTAAACGGTTTCTCGAGTTCCCCTGGCTTCCAACTTTACATGTTTCTTCTACTAAGATTGTGGCAGTTTAAGAAGGATTGTAATTTGATACAAGTGACAGGGAATATTTGAAGCCAAACCATTTCCACAGTGGAGCGTGTTTTGGGTGAAGTTGTACGGTAAAACCAGGGGGACCCCAGAATTACTCGACTGACCACCAACAATTAAAGGTTATTTAAGTGAAAATAATCTCTAGAGGACTAAACTTATTGCTGGTGATTTAGCGACTGTAAATTGTAACTAATTCAACTGTTGATTCTATTTATGTTTTGTAACTAATCAAAAATAAACATCAAATGTTAAATATAAAGGTGTAAAGGATTATTTTGTCATGTGACCACATGCAAAGAAACGGCTTCATTGCTGTGTATATATTTACTGTAATGTTGTGACATATCATTGCGATTAAAAAATAACTTGTCTTCTTTAATTGATTCTAAAATGCTATTTATTAGGGATGCAAAGCTGAGTATTTAGGATCATTACTACAGTCTTCAATGATCAGTCATCCTTTAGAAATCACATTAATTTACTCATTTGGTGCTCAAGAATTATCAATGTAAAAAAGAAAAAGGATTTGGAGTATTTAAAATCGGATTTTACAATTGTTTACTCTCATTTGTAGTACCTTTTTAATTAATTTTCATTTTCTTTTCAGCTTAGTCCCTTTATTAACATTAGTTAATAACCGCCAATTTATCCAGCATGTATTTTACGCATGTTTTATGCTCTTCCAGCTGCAACCCAGCATACACACTTATTCACTATGGACAATTTAGCTTAGAACCGGAGCACCCGGAGGAAACCCACGCCAACACGGGGAGAACATGCAAACTCCACACAGAAATGCAGACTGACCCAGCCGAGGCTCGAACCAGCGACCTTCTTGCTGTGAGACGACAGGGCTACCCACTGCGCCACCGTGCCTCCCTAAATTTATCTTTGCTAAATAATTTTTATTTATTTTTTTAACTCTGCCCATAACTGTTGTGAATTTTCAAAGCGCTAGCCACTTCATAGTTAACCCAAAAATGAAGATGCCATCATAATTTACTCAGTCTTGACTGACAGTTTTTTTCCCCGTTAAAGCAGATATTCTGAAGACTTTTAGAAACCGTTAGCCAAATACAACGGAATCAGTGGTTGCCAGTTTCAACACTCTTCAAAACACAGTTTGTGTTCAACGGAATAAAGAAAGTCAAACTGGTTTGGGAAAAAATCGAGGCTGAGTAAACGATGACGGAATTGTCATTTTTGGCTGCATAATAACGCTGCTGCTTATGCGGTATGCGCTTACCAGTAATATTCTGCAACACCAGTAGAGGTCTCAGTTTCCTGATAATCGGATATGGGATCACACGACAATAACTATAAAATCACAATAGGACAATGATAACCATCTCTTTTAACAATATGTATTCGTTAACAACAGTATAACCATCAATACAACAACAAAAAGCACACATTCCCCTACTGCTTCAATAAAACACATTATCCAGAATGTTAAAAAAAAAGCACCAGAAAGCCAGATTTTGCTTTCAAACGTGGAAAAACGAGGAACTGGCCAGCTGCTGCCTTCATTATTGTAAATGCATCTAATGAAGCGTGTTACTAAGCGTTTGCTCGTCTCGATCAGATGTAAGTGTTTAGCACTGTACAGCGAACAGTCTGTTGAGGTCAGGCATGTTCTGCTGCGGGTTCAGAAGTCACCAATCGCCTTGACAATGTGCCTATTGTTATCGCTCGGTCTATATGCATCAATGGGGGGGGGGGGGGTGAGGACTAAGCAGTTGAGATGGCACGAGTACAATAATGCTCTTCACTGTGAACAAGAAACCCATGCAAGAACCCCTGCGGATGACGACCCGCTATAAAACTGTCTGACTGGAGTCTCTGTGTGATACCTGCAGAATTAATACCAGCGGAATTAGCATAACTCCAGCCTGCTTGGCTATATGTCCTGAAGGAAGCTGTTCATTGGACATTTAAATGAGGAATTCTTTGATCTGGAGAATGTTGTTGACCCCAATTTGTTTATTTATTACTTATAAGAGCGGTCGAATATGTTTTTACAGTCCTCGTAATATATTATAGACCATGCTAGATTGTAAATATACTTTCCTGCTACTTATTTACCCAATGCTAGTATTGGATTGGACTCCTAATTTTCCTTTAGGTTTGCATAGAATCAACATTGTAGATATTTTGCTCCAAATTGACATTGGAGCGTCACACTTTTGCTGCAGGTTTGTCCGCTGCACATCCATGATGTGAATCACCACTCAACTGTAGGCTTTGACTTTTTGGTCATTTGAGTTAATGAACTGACTGTCCTTTTACACAAACATGTTTGAAATTATTTGAGCTTTGTGTGTCATCCTGCTGGAAGAAGCCATCTCCATTCATAACTGATGGACATGGTCAGCAACAATTGTGGTAATTGTACTTGTGGTAATTTGTTATGTGGCCAAGAGTGTGACAAGAAATTGCAACCGTCTATCAAATGTTGCAGCAGAAATGGAGATTCTTCAGAGCAGGAGACCTTTTTCCAATTGTATACTGTTTGTTTTTAGCCAATGGAATCTGTAACCCTAATCAGTTTGCTGTTGTTAGCTGTCAGGAGTGTCACCACTGTCTTCTGCTTCTGTAGCTCATCTGCTTCAAGGTTTAAAACCTTGTAAGATGAGTATAAAAAGAAATGTGGATGTCACAGCAAGTTATTCCTTTATTGCAACCAATCAGAATGGTTAGAATGATGCCAAGTACTGTACAAAAGCAGCTAAATAGATTTTTAAAAAATAAGCATTAAACTAATCTAACCTCATGAATCATTAACAGATTTAGCCATACAGTCAGTTTTGCTCATTACTTTAGTATATCATCAGATGTTGCAGAAAGAGACCCAAATCATGAAGGATCTCAAAAAAGCGAGACTGAAAGGCGAGGGGCATGTAAAGCTATACATTTGCAAATAGAAATACTGACGGATGTGCGTTAGCTGTGCAATAGCTAAAAAGTACATTTGTATGGGTCAATTTTGTTTGAGCGTTCATTTATACCAATATATTATATTATATATGGATATTAATTAACTTGTCCTAAAAACAACGATTATAGCTTTTCATGTGATTTATAAACCTCAATTAAAAAAAAAAAAAAAAGACACTTAAGACTAGTGGTCCAGGGTCACATTTTAGGAGATCAAGGGACATTTATAGTCTGCATGAACACAATTGTCAGTAAACATATAAAAATCTGACTTGAGCATCCATGTTCATTAATAGTAAACAATGAATAATAAATCATAAGAATCAACAATTAACTGTGTTTTATTACCATCACTCACAATATACACAGTATTGTTTGTTTACAATATATAATTTGTTAAAAGTTGTTAACAACATATATTATTTGTTACAATGTTATCTTGTAAAAATAAAGCTTATTTTGATATACTATATAAAAAAATACATCAACCCAATATTATATAAATTACGTCATTATTCCATTATTATATAAACTAATTAATTATATTTTCATTATTCCAATATTATATAAATTACGTCATTATTTAAACGTAATCTATATTCCCCCCTTTCACAATTAGAGGACACATGGGGCAGTTGCAACAAGACTTATTCCTCCATTCAGGCATTGACCCTTCCTCTTGATCTGAAAGAAAACAGCCATATGTGACTATTCCTTCAGTAAAAAAAGTAATTTTGAGGTAAAGAAAAAATAAAGTATTTTTTTAATTTCTCATACTGTCTAATCTTTTGTTTGTGAAACAATATTGATTCTTATAATTTAACTCATTGTTTTCTTAGCTTCAGATATGTGTTTCTTAGCTTCAAATCAAGTATTATGGCTATTGAATCTACCTAGCATAGAAAGTTTAATCATAGTGTTGCAATGTCCCCACTCTCCCCTACAGGTATTAAAGGTGTCCCTCTGGCCGGTTATGGATCGCCCATGATCAGCTGTGAGTCACCGGCTGTTGCGCTGCGTTCATGGACTGATTGGTAAATAGCAGCGCTCCATCGGGCCAATCCACATGAGCACATCATAAGTGTACACACAGGGAGTGGCGATCCTGCGTCATTCTCCCAACTTTCCTTCTCACTCCTCTAATCTCGTTTTAGCCTAGTAAATAGTTTATTATCCGTTGACTAAGTGGGAAAATCCAACGGGAAAGGCGCTACTGTGAAGCGGAACTTTTTGATCAAAGGGATTACTCAGCGAAGGAAACAACTAGATGTAGCTTTTTCATGGATATATATTTCTATTTTACTTTAGAATAAACCTTTTCCCCAGAGGAATATCAACCACGCGCTGTCCACTCGAGCGCGCTTTTTGTGTGTATTTTGGGGATGTCTGAAGGCGCTCCTGACAGACAGAGATCCTTCACTCACGAGTCGAGATGGGACAGCAGGTGCTCGCGCTCTGCGCTCTCCTGTTCCTCTGTGTACCTCATCCTGTCACTTCACAAACACAAGAAGGTATACAAGCGTTTTGTTGTTGTGTTATTGTTTTGTGTAAGATATATGAATAATGAGAATGTGTGTATAAAAATGTCGTTGTCTCGTTTAACAAATCTCGCTTGAGTTTAAATATTAGCCAAAATCCGATTTCCTTGCCATGGTCACCTTCTGGGTTTACTCCTTCCCACCTGTTCCCACCTAAAAGCCTTTTAACGGAATGTAATCTTTACCTGTCTAGTTGACCAATAACGTAAGACATTTGAATTATTTTTTATATATTTATGTAACCATTTTGTGAATGGTCACGCTTTTTATATCACTTACCAGCTTTTTGGCACTCACTTAAAGGGATAGTTCACCCACAAATGGAAATGAACTATTTATTCTCCCACATGTGGTTTTAAACCAGCATGAGTTTCTTTCTTTCTTCTGTTGAACACAACAGGCGATATTTTGAATAAAACTGGTTGCTGTCACCCGTCGACTTCCATAGTAGAATGGAATAGAAGTGTAAGTAAATACAGACAGAAATGTCTTTTTTTTTAGTGAACTATTCCTTTAAATAGTCAATTGACTGAGATTTAAAAGCACATACCCTTACAAAAAAGTCATGGTTTTACTCAAAAGTCATGGTCAAACAAATAAAACTAAAAAACAATCATATTGTAGTTAATCCATGATAACTCGACTTTGCTTCATTATGGTTTTTGTTTTACAATTTTGGCTATACAAGTTACTGCACTTTTATAATAGTAAGAACATGGTTAATTTTTGTGCAGAACATATTTGCATGTATTCATTTAAACCTAAGTAGAAATCATAATATATATAGAGACTTATATGAAGTTGAGCATGTCACAATGCAGAACACTGCTGTAACTGCATGGCATGTAAGCCCTCTTGACCTTTCTAGACATCACCTTTGACTTCAGATCAGAGAACATAATTGTACTTGAGAATAGGCAAGGGTGTGTGACTGTGATGAGCTTAAACACACTTATAAAAATAAAGCTGTCTGGAAGAACCAAAAGGTGCTTTAAATCCTTTTTACCTTTTTAAATAACTTTTTAGTGAAAAGTTCTTCAAAGAACCATTTTCAACTTATTTATTCTTGTAATCCAAAGAACCTACTATTAAAGTACATTCTGGGATAAACATATTCCCTGGATGTTAAAGGTCCTATATAGAATCTCAAATAAAAACATTTAACAGTGCATATGTAAAAAGACAAATAGACAAATATGTCTAGCACAATGGCTTTAGTGCAATTTCACTAGGATTTTGATTTAATTACAAAAACTGCCATATAGTGTACAATAAAAATAATCAAACATGATGTGCGTTGTTCATTACACTCTGCTGACTGCTGCACAGTGGTGAGTCCTGTTTACTTGATATATTGACACTCTTCAAATGATTAAACCAGCCTCAACTTAAACAGCTTTAGGGCACAAAGCTTTTTTTCCCCCTCACTAACTCTTTTTCCACAAAACGTTAGCTTTAAGCACTGATTCCTGGTATGGCCAATCCCAAGTGCTTATTTTTGCCGCCAGCCACACTGCGTCAGTGAAGTGAACAGAATAAGGTGTGGACTATAGTGCCATATCATAAACCACTCTTTAATAACTCCTTTACAATCATGACTCCAAAGTTCAGCGGTAGATACGGAGGTCTGAGTAAGTTAATAATATAATGAGCATTTCCTTCCGTTGTGAATATATAGGAGTGAGAGGATTTTTAAAAATGTTTGCATCTGCACTGACCTATATTACAACTGTCCTGAGGAATTTGCAATGTTAAAAAGGATGATGAAAGTGAAAAATTGCTGTTAATTCACACATCCTCAAGTTGTAAGTGATGTCAGTAAAATGTTAAATATCATTTTAACCTGGTGATTTATAAAAAATAAAGCACTTTGTGATACCAAAAAAGTCCTCACCTTATCATCATAAGTCTTCAGGGTGGGTGATATGGACTTAAAACTATATATCACAATATTTTTCTGCCATTTATTAATAATATCAATGACAATAATTCATATATATCCGCTGGGAGACAAGAAAGTATTGTATCTTTTCATAAAAGTATTATTTGTTCCTGTTTTTGTTTTTTTTTGTATTACAAAAAATGTGTTGTGATGAAATGTAGTGTTTGTTTCATTCATACTGGCAGCTAGAGGGCGACCTCACACATAAACTCCACATATGCATTACAGAAGTATACATGTCAACTTTTTTTAACCCTTTCACATGTGTGATTTAAATACACATAACAACTAGCAAAACACAACATTAAAGTTTGAACATTGAACAAATAATCAGCCGTTATAAGGTCGCTGGTTCGAGTACCGGCTGGGCCAGTTAGCATATCTGTGTGGAGTTTGCATGTTATCTCCATGTTTGCGTGGGTTTCCTCCGGATGCTCCGGCTTCCCCCACAGTCCAAAGACATGTGCTGCAGGTGGATTAGCTGAACTAAACTGACCGCAGTGAATGAATGTATGTAACTGTGAGAGTGTATGGGTGTTTCCCAGTACAAGGTTGCAGCTGGAAGGGCATCCGCTGTATAAAAAATGCTGGAATAGTTGTTGGTTCATTCCGCTGTGGCGACCTCTGATATATAAGGGACTAAGCCGAAGGAAAATGAATAAATGAATGAATGAATGACACTAGAAGGGCTTTATACAGAGCAAAAATATCAGCTAAATGACTATAGAGTTTTCACAACATGTCATCAATCGGCCATATTGGTCAAGTAAGTAAAATATTTGCTATTAGCTATACTTATAGCTTATTGCTTATAGCTCATGCGTATGTTACCACCTAATAAATTCAGTTTGTCAAAATATTACACCCTTTCCTGCTTAGTAAATCTTTCTCTTTTTTGTTTACACAGTTTAGACAGCATAAACTGGCAGAACAACGTATTTAGTACTTTTTTATGTTTTATTTATACATGTTTAGAATAATTCAGTAGTACGTTAACCATGTAATCCAAGCTGCTGTTTAGATCGAAGTATTGCCAGTATGGCCCCACATAAGGCTTGATGCAAATGCAAGCTCTCTACATACTTGTAGCTGAGCAAAAAGAAGATAGAAATGATAAACGGTTCGTGCTTCATCCTACATTTTTGTGAAACTGCAAAAGCATTCTTCAACATAGGATTGACAGCAGTTTCTAGGTAAAATGATCACTATATGATGATGACAACAACTTTTGTTCCTTGCACCAAATACGTTTGCCTCACACTATCTGTCTCCATATGGACAACCTGTCTGATGTGGCCAGTTAGCTCTGTAGCTCACATTCTATGGTGTTGATGCAGAGCGCTCGGGTTTGAATCTGGTGAAGCACAGTTCCACAAAAGAGATACTTGTAACTCCTTGTAAAATAACATTTTTCAAGCAAACTTTTTTGTTGTTTGTTTTTGAAAACACTTTTGGTTGGGTTTAGGTCAGTGGTTCGGCGGTTTTTACGACAAGCCCCGTTTCTCATAGGCATGTAAAGGAAAGCCTCATTCACACTACGAGCGACTCGCAGTGGCAAAGCGACAAGTGACCATTCATTTCAACGGAGAGTGAACAATTTCTGGCAACCTCCGTCTACACGAGCAACATCGACCGTTGACGAGCAGGTTGGCGTGTTGAGTGACGCAACAAAATTTAGAATCCTTCAAATTTATGCAAATGAAGAGCGACTTTCCTGAGCGACAGCCAATAGGAGCAGCAGTAGCGCTCTCTCTCTCCGTGCTGTAGACCTACATATCCCTGCGTTTGTAGCAGACAAAGTTGCTGCTAGTATGAATGAGGCAAAAGGACGTGTATCGGAAACGTACAACAAAAGTATCCTAAGTAACGTATTTCAAATTTGCAACAAATATAAACAATACCCTGTAGTGTATGCACGGTGGCGCAGTGGGTAGCACAATCGCCTCACAGCAAGAAGGTTGCTGGTTCGAGCCCCGGCTGGGTCAGTAGGCATTTCTGTGTGGATTTTGTATGTTCTCCCCGTGTTTGCGTGGGTTTTCTCCGGGTGCTCCGCTATAGGTGAATTGGGTAAGCTAAATTGTCCGTAGTGTATGTGTGTGAATCAGTGTATGGATGTTTCCCAGTGATGGGTTGCAGCTGGAAGGGCATCCGCTGCGTAAAACATATGCTGGATAGGTTGGCGGTTCATTCCGCTGTGGCGACCCCAGATTAATAAAGGGACTAAGCCGAAAAGAAAATGAATGAATAAGAGGCTGTAGGTTTGTTTCTAAAAAAAAAAAAAATAGTAAACGCATCACTTCATTGAACAGATTTCCCAAAAGCAAGACACAGAAACTATACCCACTTTCCACCAACAGTCAAAAGTACTGACATCAGATGAGTCTGTACTTGCACAAGTTCACGTGAATAGGCGTGGATGGACTTTTTAGAAGTTGTCTTTTTTTTTTATCTCACACCAGCTCTTATTTCAGTTTGACACCAGTACCAGTTTCATTTCTTTCTCCGTGTGTGTCTAATTCATCTTCGTTCTCCCTCGTGGGTTCTTCCGCTCGCCCTGTTTTTTTTGTCTCCTGTTCTGTCTGTCACACATGCTCGGTCTCCACCCTGATGTCAAGCTGTTAATGCTCTTTGAACTATAATCATTGTGCGCTGCTGGATTCTATTGCATGTTTCATAGAGGCCTCTGCTCGATGACTGCAGTACTGTTGACTTAAGATTACCTGTGTGACTGAATAGGAGCCCATAAATCCATACACTATTAGCATCCAGACATCATGTATGTGTGTGGGTATGAATATGCACATGCTGTCTTATACAATACCTGATGCAACAGCAAATATGTACAAGTCATGTGGGTGTGTGCGTGTCTGTATAGCCTTTTGTATAAGGGTGTTTCTCAGATTTCATTCCGCATTCATGATCATTGTCTGCTGGATGGATAATAGGGATGCACTGTGTAATGGCAGATCATTATTAAAAACTCTACTATTTCTCTTACATTTAGGCATCGCAATGTTTTAATGCACAATACTGAACATATTGCGCAATATGGAGGTATAGATTTTGAGATATGAAGAATGGAATGACAAGACATGGCAAGTTATAGTATGAGAAAACACTCTTTAAAAACAGTGTTCTTAAACAATTGCTTTTGTTGTTGTTTTTTCTTGCGCTGTCCAATTAAACCTCATAATTTGGTAAGTGCATTTAAACTAGAACAGATAAAAAAAGGAAATCTACATAAATGAGGACAAAACATGTTGCAAAGGGGTCAAAATGATCAAAATAATAAGAATAATTTGGGGGGATTTTTAAAAGTACTCTATTTTTTTTATTATTATTTTATTTTATTTACATATATTTCACATATTACCTTTCATGTAGTTGTTTATGATTGTAAAACGTCTGCAAAGTACCTGCAGAAAAACATCACTTTAAAATGTAGGAATACAATGGAGATGTTTTCGGACGTTTAATTCTTGTAAACTGGTTGTTGTAGACAAAATTAGAACAATAATTAGAATGAAATATGAATCATATATAGCCTACACTTTAAAAAAGAAAGAAAATTTGTTGCTTGTTCGAACTACTTATTTAAAATGAGCACAATTCTTGAGATTTCCTTGGGACAACTTAATTGTTTTACGTTCAGTCCACTTAAATTTGCAAAAACTAATGAGTTAACTTAATTCTTTCATGTTGACCCAACACAAATTGATTGTGTGGAACCCATTTTTTACAGTGTTTTTCCAATACTATGCTTAATCTATTACAGTATTTTTAAGTTAAAGTTCATTCATTCATTCATTTTCATTTCGGCTTAGTCCCTTTATTAATCTGGGGTCGCCACAGCGGAATGAACCGCCAACTTATCCAGCATATGTTTTACGCAGCGGATGCCCTTCCAGCTGCAACCCATCTCTGGGAAACATCCATACACACCCAATCACACTCATACACTACGGACAATTTTAGTCTACCCAATTCACCTGTACTGCATGTCTTTGGACTTGTGGGGGAAACCGGAGCACCCGGAGGAAACCCACGCCAACACAGGGAGAACATGCAAACTCCACACAGAAACGCCAACTGAGCCAGCCGAGGCTCGAACCAGCGATCTTCTTGCTGTGAGGCGAACGTGCTACCCACTGCGCCACTGTGAGGCCCTAAGTTAAAGTTTTAGCAAGAAAAATAAATAGATTTAAATATATGTGTATGTAATGTACACAAAAATGCAAAAAAAAAATAGGCACTTACAGCAATAAAAATGGCAAAGTCAACAATATGCAGGAAATTGCATCTGCAATTACATATTCAGAGTTGGTCAATAAATATCTATTATCAATTGATAATAGCTGATAACCAAACCAGAATTAATGTTTAATCTCAGCTGATAAAGTTGTTTGAGCTAATGTGTAACTAGAAAACTAGAAATCAAAAACATATTTTATACACCATTCAAGGTTGTTTACACAGCAGACTTTATTTGAGATGCTGAATGTGCATGCGGATGTGCTTCCTGTAAGTAGCACATTTTTAACACATGCTGCAATAACTCGTCTCCTCGTTCCAAAGAAAATCAGAAGGGCAGAATAGCAAGTTTTACTGCTGTGCTTGTCGTCAATATTGGGGAAAGTTACGTTCAAAAGTAATGGCTTACAATCTTACGGTACTTCTTGAGAAAGTGACTAAATGTGTTATGTTACATTTTTCATCTCGTTTGGGCTTGCTTGTTGGTAATAATATGAGCAAGCCTTTTTACATCAAAACTGAAATGTGAAGTGAAATGTGAAAATGTAAATTCACATCTGTACAGTTTGCAGAGCTTGCACAAACATTTCTCTATTCTGGATTGCATGACAAATAGGATGCATGAAAAAAGTAACACCAATGCTTTGAAAGTAATGCATTCCTTTACTAAAAAAGTAATCAGATTACATGACTCAAGTTACTTAGTAGTGCATTATCCCCAACACTGACACTTGTAAAGGCATTCAATGGTGTGCTTGCATACATGTCTGGATGCAGTGGTTATATATAGAAAGAAGCAGTGTACAGGACAGCGCTCATTCTTAGATTATGTCCCTACATCCCCCCAATCCCCTCCCTTTCTGACTCCCCCTCCTCTTGATAGAGTACTTTGCTCACACTCATCCTATTGTCTGCTTGTATGATCTCAGCCCGCACGGACATACAAACACGCACACACAGAGTCACTGTCAATCAGAGCTACACATTAACAGAGCCACACATTTATAGCTAAGTGACAATACCGCGCTTTGTTCATTAATAATGCCCCTCTAGATCTCATAGCCAGATACAGCCTAAGGCCCCAGACATGCAGCTGAGCATTAAAACTCTGCCAGTCTCTAGAATACACCGTTTAACCCCTCGCAACTTCAATGCACTCTATGGCTCGCTCAGGCAGCTGCAAAACATTGAAAGATTTTGACTCGTTTCGTCCGGGGCGTTCTTTGCACGCTGTTAATATTTTATAGCAGCCGATGTGATTGATGGGTTTATTGAATGCGGACGCAAGCAGGTTCACCAGCCAGAACTTGCTGTGTTTGTTTTACAATGTCATTTTCAAAGTCCTCCTGTGTTCTCGAAGGAATATTTCCAAGTTAAACTCACGCCCCATTGACATATTTGCAGCAGGATCGTCCCACCTCTAAGGGATGATTCACACACATGCATACGTTTTCAGAAATTGGGTCTGTGATGGACTGGTTTGGCACAAGCATGCTCAGATTTCTGAGAAGCACGGTGTAGAAATTGTTATCGGATCAGTCTAAATTTGGTCAAAAAATAAATATATGGTGCCATTTTTTCAATTCCAGTGATAGTTTGCTCTGCCTTTTAGAGGAAAACTGACGCACAGTATATAGTTTATAGAACAAAATGTCCCATGCTTTAGTGCATCAAATGACAAACATAGATAGCATATGAAATTACAGTCTGTTCAAAGTATGTTCTGTTGTAATTCACCATAACAGATATATTTATGTAATATAAAGCAAAAATGCTTATTCTGACCTGTAATTATTAAAATATAATAAAGTATAAATCACACACTAAACTTATATTTTGAAATATTTAAAACATCTGGTTGAGGAATGTGCAAAGCTAATGGTTTGAAGGACAGTGGCAAAGCTGAATGACAATTATTAAGTATTTTGGGGCTGGACTCCAAATCTTCTATTTTTTATGTCATTAAATGATTCTTTTTCCCAGTGCTGCAGCTGGAAGGGCATCCCCTGCGTAAAACATATGCGGTTCATTCCTTCATTCCTCTAATATATCAGAAACTAAGCCGAAAGAAAATTAATGAATGAATAAATGATTCTTGTCTGACAAGACTTTTTGGTATAAACTACTGACATTTTAGTAGGTGTCTTCTATAAGTCATGATATTAATGCTCAGTCTCAGAAATAAAGGTATGAGAGCTGTGACTGATGCCTTACCTTTTCAAATAATACACATTTGTACTTGAAAAGTAGATCATTTTATAGGGACTATCATGTACCTCTGAGGCAACAATATGGACCCTTTATGCATAAATGTACACCTTTTGAAAAGGTTGACAAGTTTCATGTCCTTGTTTTTAAAAGTGCATAGAAATAATTTGGCCCAGAAAAATATTCATTCATTCATTTTCTTTCGGCTTAGTCCCTTTATTAATCTGGGGTCGTCACAGCGGAATGAACCGCCAACTTATCCAGCATATGTTTTACGCAGC